>VZRH01006244.1:202223-285281 GCA_013397555.1 Urocynchramus pylzowi
AAAAAAAAAATAAAAGAAAGTTTTAAGTAGTTTCCCTTGTATTTTCACTGTTTAAAACCTTGTCGCTCTTTGGCTTTTCTCTGAGATGTTCTGTAGTTCACAAATTCATTTTCCTTTCTTGTTGAAGGATGCTTTAAACAGATATTTTAACTTACAGGATTTGGTGGATTTTGAATACAATGTTTGGGACATTTCTATTAGAACTTTAGCAGCTTTAGATCCAATCTGGATTGGTAAAGAAAGAAAACAAAAAGAAAATTGTGATTAGGGAAAAAAACCTTTCCCAAAACGGGGCTCGGAGTAACCTGGTCTTGTGGAAGGTGTCAGGGTTGGAGATGGGTGTTTTTTAAACTCCCTTCCAACCCAGAATATGAAAATTCATATATTAATGAACAAAAACATATATAAATTTCTATAAGCAGAAGTTTAATATGAAAATTCATATATTAATGAACAAAACTATATATAAATTTCTATAAGCAGAACTTTAATATGAAAATCCATATATTAATGAACAAAAACATGTACAAATGTCTACAAGCAGCTCTGGGGCAGGGTTACCTGTGTAGGCATAGCGCACCAGAGCCTTCAGAGCCTCAGGATCCACTCCCTCCATCTTGATCTCCTCCTGCTTTGCTTCCCTCACATCGCTGGTGAACATGGCAGCAAAGTAATCAGAGACGGCGCTGAGAACCAGCCTGCAGGGGAGGCAGTGTTAGCAGAGGTGCCTCAGGTTTTAGTTTTATAATTTTCAGATTCTGCACTGCTTTAGTGGGTACACTGCTTCAGTCTGAGCTTCACATTAGGGGATGGTGAGCTCTCTTCACAGAGTAGGGAGACAAAACAATTCCTGCTCTAGCTGGGGACCAAGGACAAATGATCCAAATCTCAGGCCCAAGAGCAAAAACAACGTGGGCTGGAGAGAGAAAAACAAGCAGGATGGGACTTCATCACCTAAAGCTATAATTGGACAATTAACTCCAATATGCAAACGGACCAGAACTTATAAAAGTGATCGACCCCATGACATCACGAATTTTGTGACCATTTTGGTTCATCTTGGGTGTGGTCCTGGCTGGGCTCTTGTGCTGCCCAAGGTGGATCCATTGAGACCTCCTAATAAATCCCTGCTTTATTCTTTAGCTCCATCTAGCCTCTGTTCTAGGGCAGCCTTCACAAAGCATCAGCAGGACAGCAAATTACCTCATCATCTCAGTACCAGGCAGAAAATCCAGCTTTGTTATGTTATGACTTGTGTGTACAACAGAAACAATTAGCATAGGAGTCAAATCTTGCAGCACTGAGCAGTGAAGTTAAAAGAGTAATTAGTAACCTAATTTTCTCCCAGAACACTTATCTGGGCAGATTTTCTTCGCTGATCTTGCTGCAATTTGACAGCAGCAAGAAGAGAGGGTGGACAGTGCTGGCGGTTTGCATTTGAATTTCATTGTGTTTAAAATAATAGACGTGAAAGGTTGATCAGGTGATTCACTGGAGTCCTAATTAGAGTAACTCTCCATTCATAACTAACCAGGCTATTCATAAATGCAGGCAGCTCTTTGGGAATTCCAGGCAGATCCTGGGAACTGTACCTGTGGGCTGGGATCTTCTGGTCGCCGGCGATCAGGAGCACGTCGCAGAGCTGCTTCTGCTGCAGGTAATTCTCCATCTTGCGGAAGGTTTGCTCCGCGTGGTTCGTGGACTGGAAATACTCGTCAGAGCCATTGGTGCTCATCCCAAGAGAGCTGCTGGTGGTGGACAGCCTGCCAGGGACAGAGGCAGGGATGAGCAGAGAGTTAGAAATGAGTTACAAACGCTGATGACGTTGATTTTTATTCAAAAGGCATCACAGAATTTTTTTAAATTATAAAAGTCCCGCAGTGCTGGTCTTACCATGACTTCTTCCAGCTTTTTCTCTTTGGTATCTGGAAGTTTGCATTCATAAACCTGCACATAATCTGTACTTTTCTATAGCTGTGTGTAGTAGGGGGTGCTAATGATTTGTCTGCTTCCATCAGTTTTGAGTGGATTGCACAGCACTGGCAAGATAAATGCAGCCTCCTGAGCACTTACAAACAGAATCCTTAAAAAAACTTATTTTCCTGTGATACTGATAGCTAAAATACCTCTTGGTATGAAATGTTGTATATTGTACCTTTAGGTCTTATTTCTGATCTCTTCTTACTTTGTCCATTAAATTATTTGACTCAATAGTCAAGAATCTGAGGACAATTTAATGAGCACCATATAATTCTAGATAAATTTCCAAATCAAAAGCTCATGGAACCTGTACATGGCCTTTAGAATCTGAATGCAAATAATGGAGACAAATTAATTTCTCTGCCTTTCTTGGAAATGTACAATATAAATATATTCCTCCCACTCCAGAATTCTGTTAACTTTCCCACTTATAGAAAACCCATATTGTTTTTTCAAAACATCATTCCTTATAGCCTTTAAATATGGATTTTGATGTAGATTGAAACACCTTCCTGACACTTCCTTAGAAAAATCTTTATTTTTTTTATTCATCTCTTTTTAGTAAATAATAATGCACTTGCTGATATAAATGTATAACACATAGCTTGAAAATGGTGCAATATTTAACACTACTTTAGCTAAAGATTATTTAGAAAAACATTTTCCTGGTTTTATATCATATTTTTTTAGAATATATAGCACCTGCTTTTTTTGAATTTCCAAGCCCAACTGGGAAATAGTGACAGCTTGTTGACTAAATTTCCTGGTTGTCTTAGATATTGTTAATGCAAATTCATAAATGATTAGGAGAGATAAGGTCTCTTCACAAAATTAGCGTATTAAATTTAGCAGAATATTGGATTACATCCACAATTTAACATCTAGTTCAGAAAACAGAGAAATAAAAAAGGGTAAGTCGGGTTGAAATGGTAGTATCAGAAAATAGAGATGTTAGATGATTCATTTTCAAAGCTCGTACCTCATTATATAGCTCATAGAAGTCAAGGGAAATAATTAAAAATGAAATTATAATGTAATATTGAATTGAGACACAGCAGTTTTCCATCCCCTCTGCAAAACGTTTCTGTCTTTATTGCAATTTCAAATGCATTTTAGCTTGGCTTAGTTTAGTTTTAAAGAAAAAGGGGAAAACCAAGTTCACCTCTAATGTGTTTCCTTTGTCATTTATGACTTACAAAAATGAATTTGTCTCAGTGTGTTTAATGACTCCACTTTCTTATTTATTTTCTTTCAATGCTTCATAGACATTGACAAAGCTGCAAAATTGGATTATATGCTCATTAGTTTTGTATCAGCTGCTGGGTGCCAAATTCATTCTCGGGAATGTTTTGTTATTTACCTCTAAAACATCCTTTAATGTTTTTTATAAAATTATTTCTTGAAAAAATTACTTTTTCAGATTCAATATGCACTCGAAGTGTTGTATCTCAGTACATTGCACTTAACCTTGATGTTTGCAGAAAAAACATCAAATAATACTCAGCCATCCCTATTGTAAACAGGCAGTACTGGTTGTGTGAAATAAATAATTCCCCATAGCACATATTTATTTGTGGTTAGAGAATAATTTCCAAGGGAGTGAAAGTCTAATTATTTCATTTAGTCTTGGGTACTTCTTTCAGAAGTTTATTGGAGTCACATTTAACTACACCATACCACATTTAACTACACCATACCACAAATATAATTAATTATTTCAAAGGCAAAGGTCTACAGAGACTGAAAAATACTGGAAGCAAAAGCAAGTTCTCCATTAAAATTAATAATATAATTTCTGGTTTATCTTCAGCAGCTGATTCAAAATGGTAGATATATTATGGAGGGGAAAAATGAAATTCAAAGATAAATATTTATATATTTTCCTTAGTGTATGACTGTCAGACTCAAATATTGACCTTCAGAGTGTAGAACTGGGTAACGATGAACTGAAGTCAGAGATCAAAATATCCTAAAGGAAGGAGTCAGGAAAAGCCCCCTGGAGTCTGAGTGGAATTCTCAGAGGATGCTGAGGGTGTGGCACAAATAAAGATTTATTCCTATAAAATGCGCACAAGTTTGGACAAACAAAAGCGGTTTTATTCAGGAATAAAAGTTTCCAAAAGTGCATTGGTCAGGGAGGAAAAATATCAGTGATTTGGTCTGAAGAGTCAGGAACTCAAATTGTTTCATGTTATCTTTGTGCTGGTGTTCACTGGGATGAGGAGCTGTAATTAGCATTCGTAATAATGGCTTAAAACGTGGATTAGCCTGGAGAGACAAATCTATATTTAAATTATTCTGAAGTCACTGAGTTGTATGAATTTCATTTCAGGTAGAGAGCCAAGTGAAATCATTCAAGAATTTTCCTGTAAGGATTTGTGAAGGATACTCAAAATATGGTCAATTTTAAAAGAAACATGGGATTTTAAAAGAGAAAATATAAACTGAAAACTTGGAGAAATAATCAAAAAGCATTAAGTGTCTGGATGAAGAAGGACATAAACACCAGCCAGCATGCCTGGTCAGAATGAATCATGTCAGAACATTCTATTTTATTCTTTTTTTCCAAGGTACCAAAGCTTACTGGGAGAAAAACATGAATTGTCAGAAGTCATCTCGCCTTCTGGATGACTTCTGACACTATTTCACATGACATTTTCAAAATCGAGCTGGGATGGCAGGTTTTAAGTGAAATAAATACAAGAGATTGGAATAACGTGTTTAGCCACGCTTGAAATCTGTCAGGGATTCAGTTCCAAAGGCAGACAAGGTGCTGAGAGAATTCCAGGCAAATCCTGCTCCTGATGCTGCTCCATGATTTTATTACAGAAAATCATGTGGTAGAAAGAGGGTTTAATTGTTATTAATATTTAATTATTATTATTATAGTGGGTATATCTTAGCAAGATAAAAAAAAAATTGGGGAACAAAATTTAAATTCAGAGAGGCATCTTGGCCCCTTTCTCATTAAACTTTGGGGAAATTTTTAATTTTCAAAGAGCTGATTACACCTCTGTTCAAATAATTACCTGAATGAAACACAGGGGAGGAAATGACAGGTAACAGCGAGATTTTTCTGGATCCTAAGAAAGCTGGGACTCAAAACTGGTGCATGGAGGTAAAAATTTATCTTTTCCATAATGAGAATTGATGACATGAGTTTTCTGATTCATTCCAGGCCTACAATTCTTTACAATTCTGAATTATGTTAAATTTATTTTCTGTCATAATGGAGAACTCTTCCCATTAATCAGCAGAGCACTCTTCATTAATCAGTATATAAAGGATAAATCCAGGTTTCCTCATTATTTAATTAGAATGCGATAACACATAAATGCCATTTATTTGCCACGTCCTTTTTACAATTCAGTGTTTTATTAAACCTCATTCAGTGTTCCTGTGACCAAAACCAAGAAGCAAACCTGATTATAAGGAAGCTTAGAAGCACAATATTGCATGAAAACAAGGTGATTTATTGGAGTCTTTTCGTTTTCTTGGTGTAGGTGAGGCTATTATTTACATTTTTATGGCAACCACCTCTTGGGTGTTTGTTGAATGTACCTATTTAAGATGCTATGATATTTTAGAATATCAGTTTAATCAAGTTCAGTTGTCGGTGTCATTTAGAGATTTGGATTTGGGGTGTCCTTCCCAGTGCTCTGAAGATCCCACCAGTGACAGATCCTGGAGTTCAGCTCTGTGGGGCTCTGGATGTGCTGGAGCTCTGCCAAGGCAAAACTGCAGCTCCACCAGCTCCATTTGTTTGTGCAGCAATATTTCCCGTGCAGCTCATCATTTTTTCTTTTCTCTCTTTTTATTTATTGCTTATTTAAGAGAAGTGCAGCTCAGCCCCTGTCCCCAGACAGCTCCACCCTGCTCAGCCCTGGGAGCTCTGCCCCTCTGGCTGCTGGGCACTGCCATGGGGCTGGCTGCTGAGGAAAACTCTTTTCCTGCAAAAATCACAGCATCTGTCACAGCTAAACCCCAGCAGCTGGCTGAGAAATTAAAATATTTCAGTTAGGAAAGAAGAGAGAAAAAGAATCCATTTCTGAACACAGATAAAATAATGATTAAGTTGATGTGCTTCTATTAATTGATGATGATAAAATTTGAGCACATCAGTAACTGTTCCAGCCTCTGCCTTGAAATTTCTGCTGCAGTCATCTTCTTTATTTTTATTCTTTATTGTGGAGGTTTTATGGTATGGGTGAAAACATTTGTCCTAAAAGAGTATGGGAAATTGTTGATGACTGCTGAGGTCGTAACATTAGCAGGTGGTTGTAATAATGATAGAAAATTATGTAGTAAATGAAGAAATAAGTAATTAAAATTTATAATTTATTTCAGTTAACAGAGAAACTCCTGACTTCCCAACTAAACTGAAAGTTCTGACAATTCCTTTAGAACTTGGAGCTCTTGAAACTGCCTGTTTTTAGCAATTTTTTTATTGCTAAGGCTAACATAAACCTGCCACTTCTCTCAGTTGGTGTTAGTTAAAATAACTTTTCCCATTTGGGATTACAAGTGTAAATGTGCATGTCATTAACTGCAAACCACTTTAGCTAGTTTGAGTTTTGTTCTTCCCCCAGACATGACAATCTACAGACAGATGTCATCATGATTCATAGCAGGATGAATTTGGGTTAGGATATTTTGAATCCTCCTAGGAATAGAAATCAGGGATTTGTTGGGGTAATTCCAGTGGGAAATGGCAGCTGCACTCAAACTGCAGAGTCCCTGAGCTATTAGTTCCTTCTCAGCTGTGGCCACACTGTGATTTTGAGGTACAAAGATGAGTCAATCCAAACACTCTCCTCTGGAAGCTGTTTCCCTTTGGAAACTGTACATTTATTTGGAAATTTTATATTTATTATTTTTTAACAGAGAAATTGCAAAATTATTTTCCAGTCTCTGCAGATTAGTGTGTGAACTCTCTTGAATGTTGATTTACTTTTTCTTCAGTTGAGGGATCTCGTGTCTACAGAAGGGTTTTATGCTCACTGTTTGTTTTATGCAGATAATTAAGGAATTGAATAATCCTACATACATAGAAAGGAGTTTCTAATGGTTCTCTTCCTGGTACAGGACTAATCTGAACATGAAACTTTGCTATAAACATTCTAATGCATGACTTATTTCTGTGGCATAGAAATTGGAGCTGTAGCAATATCCAACTGGCCTGGAGAGAACACTGCCTGCACAGCCTGCTTTATTTAATGGAAATGTGTCTACATTCAGGGATGAAGTGAGTGTCTCAGACAAATCATTTCAATTAATGCCAGTTTAAATCACCATTCAAGAACATTATCCTCCAGGAGGATTTACACTGTATTCATTTACATTATATGACAAAGAATAACTGAGTGAAACCTTTCAGGTAAAAGGATAGGAGTATTTTATATATTATCATCTTAAAATTATCCTTTGTTCTGGTAATGCCAAGTGGTCACTGCAATGCATGAATTCCAAACTCACATTTGTAGTACATGATTGTGTTGGAGGGAAATTAAAAGTGAAGGAGAAGCTCAGGGAGGCTGAGCTCAACTTTCCTGCTCAACTTCCTGGGAAAAAGTGATAATCTTTCTAAAGAACAAAAAATTATGAGACCAGAAGGCATGATATAGCACGATTCTGAGCTGTCAGAATGTACAAAATTAAAAATAATGACTTAATGCTGGATCTGAGCCTGTGGCATTTTTCTTTAGAGGACATAGGAAATAAAATACAGGCCAATGGCAAGAAGAACTGGTTTTCACTCCAAGAAATGCTATTGCCAGATGAAACTAATTAACTCCATGTTTGTTCCTTCATTAAGCACTTTTCAGAAAGACTCCTGTTGGGAGAGCATGAGGGGAAGAAGACCCCTCTTTTCAAAAAAGACAGTTTTTTGCTGTCCCTTTTGACTGTTATTGGGAAAAGTAGAGCAGAGAGGAGCAAAGGGAGATCCAAGTATAAGAAAAAATAAAATGTGAAGTGGTTGTGCCTCCAGTGAGCAGAGCTTTGAAAAGGCAGAGAGTAACAGTCTCAATAGCAATTATGCCTGTCCCTGTCAATCTGAGCCTTGCAGCTCATCAGATATGGATCCTGCTGGGAGATTTTTTCAGAAATCTTGATTTATTAAACCTCAAACCACTACTATAATACCTTTATATGTGCTTCTTACCTCTTTTTTGTTTTTCATCAAAGGCAAAGAGACACTATTCTTGGGCTTCTCATGACCATTTCATTTTTTTCATTTTTCCTTTCCTGCATTTATCTGGATCCAACTAACAAATAACAAGACTTATCACGCTTTCCCATTCAAGTGAGACATGATCCCCTAGATGAAGGCACCACTTCAAATTTAATTTTGCTATATGAGACACCCCCAGTCATGTAAAAATCTCCAGGCTTGTTCCAAAATATCTCCTGACCTGATTCAGCTGATCTGCTGGATACCTCATTCAAAGCTAAACACTACTGCACTGGAGAGAAAAAGTGTGATTTTTAACCTATTTAGCCAGAGTGCCCTGTCATAATTACAGATTTATTAGAAATGAGGGAAAGAGGGTGTGTATAAAGGTCTGGACAGCCTCACAGGTAGAAATCACAGATGAGAAGTAGACTGAAGTTTTCTGTGCTGTTTGAAGGTTTTGTAAGCCACATAAACTTATCTGTGATCAATTCTCTCCTTCTCTTAATTGTGCAATTACACCCTGAGAGAGTTTCCCTGTGTTAAAGCCAAATATTTCTGTGTGTCCCTAGGTACAGATATGCTGATACCAAAGTACTCTCCAGCCAGTTGTTATCTTCTGAGCTTCTGTGTCAGAAAATATAACTCAAACCTAAGTCTGGAAAGGAATTCAAATAACTTAACCTGCTGTATTCTTTTCTGGCTCAATTGAGGGTATTTTCTTTCAAGTCAGTACAACCAAACCAGCATATTGTGAATGCCCTTCCATATTTAGTGGAAGGAATTTTGAATGTTATAAATTATGTAGACTGTTGTGCTTTAGCTTCTGTTCTTACCTTTGGTCACTGACTTGCACTTTTTAACACTGAGAAATATTTTAGCATTTATTATTATGTACATCATTGCTAATGTCAGAAATAATATCCACTGAACATCTCCTGTGCTAGCTCAGAAAAGAAGGGGGTTGAGGCAGCACCTTGCAGGAATTCCTTAGTGATGAAACCTCTATTCATGAGCCCACAGCACCTTTGTAAGACAGAGAGAGAATTGTCTTTACATCCTTTGCAGACAGAACATTAGGGCTGCTTTAATTTGACAGTATCAAGTGTATTTAACAGTATTTCTGACAACCTGGCTTAATAAAGTCTGTTCTCTCCATGCCATTAGTGACTTGGCATTTATCTGGACAGATAATAGTGATAACTTGCTCCAACAAGCCAGGGTTTGTGTCAGCCTCACTCACTGTAATTGAATCAGAATAAAAACACGAAATCTAAATAAACGTAGCACATTAAATCAAAAGAAAAACAAAGAAAGGCTAGAAGTGTGTAACTGATATGAACTGTGGAAAATATTGCTTATATTGTTATTATTATTATTATGACAGATTTTTTTCCTGAGTGCCAGTTGTAATCACTAGGCTGGAGAGAGGCAAATTTACATTGTAATGTGGTTATACAAAAAAAATAACACAGCAATTTTATTGCATTTATTCATAAAATATTGTCCTCCCAGTCCTGACTTAGTTACTTTATTAATTGTGTTGAAGTCAGGTTTGGATTCACTTTAAGTGAAAAAGTATAAGGAAATTTTAAACAGCTGAGGAGTGATTTGGGCTCTGTTTGAAAGAGGGAGGAAGAGGCACATTTGAGTTCTGCTTTGGGGCATCTCATGGGATCTTCCTCCCAAGCAACTTTATTGGCATTTTGTACCACCAAGCCACTCTACATCTCTTTTTTAGCAGAAATTGGGATCCTTTAGGTGAATGAAAAAAATTAAGGCCAGAGAAATTGCTCCTGACTTACAGCCTTGTCCTTTCTGTGCTGATCTCAGCAGCTCATTGTGTTGTGGTTGAGCAGCCTGGCTCCTGCAGGATCACCAGGCTGGAACCTGCAGGAAGTTGTCTTGCTCTGCTCCTAAATCCCCTGTGACAGCACCAGGGGAATTTACTGGGTCAGGCATCTCAGCCAGAAAGGTCAAAAATCCATCCTAAGCCACTGCACCAGCACACAGAACAGGGTGGGGTGAGGAAGGGCACAGGAGGGAATTTCTGCCTTCAGTTTTCCATAAACTGAATGATGAGCTGAAGAGAACCTTTTGTGAGTGACTTTTGTGAGACAGAAATGAGAGTCATGACCCAGAATCAGCATTTTCATCTTTAAATGATCACTATAAACACAACAGAGCACCCCAGTTTTTGTTCTGGCAAGTATATATTTATTCTCTGCCCAAAATACTTTATATATATATATATAATATTTATATATTTATCTCCCTGCTCAAAAGAGTGGCCAGAAAAGGGTGGTATCAGAGCCAGCATCTCCTTTGCCTTTTCACTGAGTGCATGACAAAGGCAGAGCTCCTGCTCTACAAAGATGAATGTCTGAAGCATGAACCCCAATAGATCAAAACTGAAGGCAATGTTTGAACAAATATTCTCAGTCTGGAATCAGAGCTTTTGATCTGGTGGTCATGGCAGAGAGGGGAAGAAGGAGCTCCCCCCAGAGATGTGGAACATGACTAAGGTAAAATTGCTGAGGTATTTTTGCCAGCATGTGTGTGTGTATGTGCATCTCTATTTCCTCACATTCTGCAAGGTTCTGAAATGGTCTGACATGGAGACAGAGCTTTCCTGAGCATCTGTGCTAAATGAACACTGTAAAAGAGGTTTCCCTAGCAACTCAAACCATATGTAATAGCTTAAAATAGCTTTTCTCCAACTCCTAGGATTTCTTAGTGGTTTGCTCACAATTTCCATTTAAATCAAGGTGTATTTGCCCCGTTCAAAAAGGTTCTTCTTTTTCTCAACTTCTATTAAAATGAACAGGGTTTGAAAATGCTCATTTCTTGCCAGAATGCCCCCCTTCCTCTTGACTTGTAACTTATCAGGTAAGCTGAAGCATGGCAAAGGGTGGCAGTGGCTGTCCACTTTCTCAAGTGTGTTGCCTTTGTTTGCTGTTCAAAGCATTTTATTGGAAGTATATTGGTCTCTACTGATTGTAATGGGAAGTCCCAGCAGACTTTGATTTCTGTGATGCCAGTGTAATGAGAAGATAAACTGTGCAACTATGAAATATAATGGATCAGTCATAGTGTACATGAATTCCACATTGCATTGCAAAGCTGTGTGCAGGCAAATCTGGATGTTTGAAAAGCCTGCTCAGTTCCTCTTGTGTCCCCAGGAAAATGCTCTTTTACATGATTGAACTGTGATACCAAGAGGCTGGGTGATGGTTCCGAGGTAATAAAAGAAGCAGGCAACAAATCTGAGACATAACCCGTATATTGATTTTCATATCCTAGTCATGAAGCTAAACATTTAGGCTGAGAGCTCTTGAATTTGATTAAATCAAGTGTTAATATCCAGGTAAGACATCTAGATTCTTGTCCCAAGGTTTTCAAAATATGTACAACAAAACTGAAGGAATCAGCCATTGCTTTCATTTCCACTAAAAATGTTTCTTTGGCCTAAATGGGTTCTAGTGGAGAATGTGATGAGGCAAACTTTTTATCCTGTAAAACAGCATAAGAATACAGTGCCTATTTCCTGACAAAACACTTTGAAACTGTATTAATTTTGATGCTCTAGCATATATTTAAACCTGAAATGAAGGCAGGATGTTCCTTTAAATACTTCTAGTTATCCTCTCGCTCCCTGGGAGCAGCAGACAGGTTTTAGTGAAATATCCTGACTTGTCACATAGGATGGAAACAATTACTACAATGAAATCAAAGATGTTTTAAGCTAAGAATTATTGGAATGGCAGAATTTTTGTAAAGAGCCAGGCTCTCTGGTCTTATTCTGGCTATTTTAATTTGCTTTTAATTGAGTTTTAACTATTGAGCATTTGCTTGGAAAAGGAGGGAAGGAGGTGGCCTGGGAGCAGATTTGCTGTCACAGCAGAGTGGGAATTTCCAGAGCTGGTGTTTGTGTTATGGAGTCACTGAGGGGGAATCTGATGTCACAGAGGTTAAATTTGGTCATAACTTTGTTTTAGAGATTATTTTCTTTACATTTATATCCTATATTTATCTTCAGCTCTTTCTGTGAATCCCAACAGTACTTCAGCTTAATTTTTAAATTCTCTTACCCTGCACACCAACAGATGCACAAGTAAGCCACAGTCTTATTTAATTGCCTGATACAATATTTTTTTTAAATACATTAGAGAATTATTTTATTCTAGCAGAATGAAAGGAGCTAAACCAAACTGGTCTAGTTTAGTTGGGCAAATTTAGCTGCTTGATTATAACAAACAAATCCCTTTATTTTTTTAAATGTGTAGGATTTTAGTAGTTTTCCTCAGTACAATATTCCAAAGTAAAAAATTCAGCCACATACCAAGGGTGAAAGATAGTTTCTTTCCTTTAGGATCCTATCTGGCTATAAATTTGAAACCAAGCAAAACCTTCTCCCACTTTTCCCAGAATGTTTCAGCAACCATCTGAGTTCTTGTTGATCTTTCAGTTGCATCATCTCAGTGGGTCTGTAAAAACTGCTCTGCATTGGGCACGTGTTTAATCATCTCCTTAACTTTTTCTGGAGACATTAAGAAGTGATTTTAAGAACAGTAATAACTCTTTAAAAAGTCATTTAACAGCTGTCTTGGCTGAGAGCGAGCTCTGTGCAGTGAAAATGAGAAGATAATTGAATCATAAAAAAATTGTTTTGAAATGACTGGAATTGTCCTAGATTGTTAAATTACTATTAAATGGCATATTTTTCCCTTGCCTGTAATAATTCATCTTTGAAAGCTAGGCTTGTTAAATGTAGGCCTGTAAAATATTGTGTGTTTTCTAGTAAGTCAGATTATTTCTCATTATAGACTTCTTGGTGGGTAGACAGGGTTAGACTTGATGGCATCCAGAGCCCCTTTTCAGCTTGAATTTTCCTATGAGTCTATTTATCATAGCTATGAAAAAAAATTATATATTTTAATAAATATCCAGTCCTTTCACAGGGTGAATATAAAATTAAATTCAAAATACAATTCTTCTCATTCCTTTCATCTTTAATAACTGTTTCAACCCACTTCAATACCCCATTTTTTTGCTTTTTCAAGTTCTTTAGAAGATGTCATGATAGAAGGTGAGAATAGGAATACATCCCAAGGATGTCTTTGAGACATTGTGATTCTAATTTCTGTACCAAGAGCTCTTGTATGAGGTCACAGTATTTGTTTAGTCAGAATAAATTCATTGGTCACTGTTCAGTGCATTTGCACTTGGCTTCAAAAGGCCTTTTCCTCTTTGTGAATTATCAACTGCTGGAAAAAAAAAAGGTGATTTTCCTCTTAGATTTTAATCCTGCATCAGATACCACTTACTTTAACTTTATAGATTTTCCACACTTAGCAAACATTAGATACCAAATTTTCTAGCTTAGCCCCAGCCACCATATTTCAACCAGTTGTGAGTGAATTTCCATAAAATGCTGTCACTTCTGACTCCTCTCAAATCAGCTACAAACATCTTAAACAATCCAGTTTCAACTCATATTTTGACCTTTAGCTAAAGATCATTGTTAGAAGAAAATTAGTTTTTGCTTGTCCCTGAGGTAACAAGGGAGCATTTTGGTTATCCATTGAAGGCTTGGAGAAAATCATCTTTTTAAAACTTACTGCTGGAATTGATATTAAATTGTTATAAATGCTGTAGAAATTGAAAAATTCTCCACAAGACACAAACATAATTTCTTTTCCTTGTTGCTATTTCTTGCCAAATAATACAGTGTGAAATTCATATAATTATTTTTTCTAAGCACTTAGAAATAAAACTTAAGTCAGCAAGAATTTGCCAAGAATAACCTGTCAAAGTAAACTGAAGTGCCTCATTAACAGCTTTTACTAGAAATTATGGAGAACAGAAAAGAAGTAGTTGCCATGAATACCTTGAACATAAGAGTGTTATTTTTCAGTGTGCTAGATCAGGCAGTGCAAAGTTCAGCCTCAAGGCCTGTCTGGAGTAACCCATTTTGGAACAAGTGTGAAACTGATTTGCAATCATGCTATTAAATTATAAATAGTCCACTGACAAATAGGAAGGTAAATCAAACTGTGTTCCTAAGGAACTTAGCACTGAAGTTCCTCTATAACTTCTCATAAATTTTCTAAATTGCTTGAAAAAATGAAGAGAAATCTTTGGTATTGTATATTACAATTGGAGATCAAGCTGAGAAGAGCTGCATGTATTGTGGGGTATTAGATCAGAACTGAATATTAAATCACTAAATCAGGGTTATAAAATCACAACTGAATACTAGCTCAGCCAATTGGAGACATTATCTGATAAAAACAAGATGGAATTTATTTGTGCAAAGTACTGGTTTTGGGAACAAATAACTGCAAAAATGTCCAGATGGTTTGGGAACAGGTCTCTGGTACAGAGGCAGGAGTTTCACATGAATCACAAGGCAGGCATGAGCAACAGCACCACGTTGTTGATAAAAGAAAAACATCTACTGAAGACATTTAAACAGATTTCAGTCAGGATGACACAGAAGGAATCCAGCTCTCCTCTGGAACTGCCAGACTCCAACAGGAGCACATCCAGGTCTGCCCACTGAGCTGCAAGTCCAGACAGACCTGCTGGGGACAGGCAGGACAGCAATGAGATAGCAGAGCTGTCAGGACAGGGGTTCTGAGACCAGACTGCAAGAATTGCAGCTCTTTAGACTTGCAGCAATTTTCAAACATAAGCAAAGGATGTAAAGAAGAAAAGTGTGGCAATAAGAAGAATAAACAGAAATATATACATATATATATATATATATATATGAATATATATATATATATCTCTGTATATATATATATATATATATATGAATATATATATATATCTCTGTGTGTGTATATATGAATATATATATATAAACTGATGGGGAAAGAGCAAGGCATTCATCAGCTTAAATTGTACTGTAGACAAGCAAGGAAGCACCTAAATCTAGTTGGTCCAGCTTTCTGACTTGAAATGCTGTCTGACTACACGTCCAGCATTTTTTATCATGCTTCTAAAATACTTACTTGTAAAACTTAAATTTTTTTTGAAAGTTTTTTCAAAATGCTGGAGGTTCAATGAAAATAAAATTGGAGGAGTTCTGCTTTAAAAAATAAGGACTGCTGTGATGTGAGATTAGGAATCCTCATTTCTAAACTTTACCTTGGGCATCAGAGATTGTTCTTGGAAGTGAATTCTTAGCCACAGCAGGGAAGCAGTGTGGTGATGTTCCCCCCTTTATCACCTTCTCTGCTCAGGGCACATCTCAGTCCTCCCTTTCACTGCTGCCTTGGGATGCATTATCAGTCATTCCTGTGCTCCATGGTTTATTGGGATACCCAAAACTTCACTTGCAGTGCCAAAAGCCTTCTCAATCTGGTTTGACCAGTGGTTTCACAGGATAACTCATATGTTCCATTTTCACCAGGGAAACTTTCACCTGTTTTTCTTTATTTCACACTGGAATGGGAGCCAAGGCTGTCATCTGCTACTGGAAAGCAGAACTCAAGGGAAAACCTCAGATAGGGAACAACATCTGAAATAGTCATGTACACGTGTGTGTGTCTATGTGTATGTCAGAGACAGTGAAGGAAATAGTCTGATAGCTATTTCCATATGTCTGCTAGAAACAAAAAAAAAGTGAATTTTCAAGTCTTGAGATGAACTGTCAAAATAGCTGTACATCAAAAATAGCCACCACAGAAAAGGATTGCCTTTGGGAGGAGGCACCTCCCAAGTATCTGTTCCCATGTGCATCAGATAGGACTGTTTGGATTTTGACATCAAAAGATTCTATTAAAATTAATTAGAAATATATTTTGTCTCATGTGGGAAGTTACAAAACATTTGTCCTTAACAAAACTAGAATTTGTCCCAAGCTAGGGTTTGTCAGCAATTTTTCAGCCTCATAATTAGAAAAAGAAATGCAGAAGAGGAAAATGATGAATGGATGCTACATTTACTATTGAAATCTAAGTGCCTTTGGGCAACTAGGAAATACTTAACCAGCACACATGGTCTGCAACAGCACATTTGTGGAATCAGAAACCTGGCAGGCATGCAGGAATGGATGTGGTAATGTGGCAGAATGTTAATAAATGCTGGCCACAGTGCTCTCATGCAGAAGTCAGCATCTGTGAGTCCAGAACTGATTAAGAGAAGTAATTGAAGTAATTCAATATAAAAATTCTTCTTTTTAGGAGGTTTCAGTGCTTTGTCAGTCTGTGTGTGCACATGTGTTCATGGGGTGCACACAAAGTTTCTGTTGACTGTCAAAATCTAACAATCAAATGTGTGCTGCTGTCTCTGGATCACTGCCACACCACTTTCTTTGAAAGAAATGGAAATGCTTCCTGGTCCCCCTGGCAGAGGAGCCTGAACCTCACAAGATTCCAGCAGGATAGATCAGAGGTGTCAGATAGATCAGAACAGCTCAAGTGCTCAGCTCCCCCAGCCCTGCCTGCTGAACCACCCACAGGTTATTTCCCATGGGCTCTTACAGAGCTCTCTTCAGCTCCCTCTTTAAGCCAAACCTGAAATCTCTGAAGGTGTTTTCCCTTCCTTGGCATGGCCATACTGCACAGGTTTAGCTAGCTGATCACCCCAGTAATATCAGAAAATGCTGCATTGGGAAATGCACTCTCCAAATAAAATAACTGGGTGGCTATGCAGACTTTAGCTGGTTTAGCCTTTTTCACCCATGCAGAGGTCCCAGTCCTCATTCAAGGAGCAGATTGGTGAGAATCAGATGAGATCAGTAAATAAAGGCTGTCTGCTGTTCATCTTTTTTCCAAACTACAGATGTAACCTCCATAAGGATCTCAGAGCAGCAGGTCAAGGCCCATCATTTTAGATTCCCCTAGAAGGCTGGTTGAGCAGGTTCCCTGAGCAGCACTGGACCAGACAGTCCCCAGGATGCTGAGAGGCTTTCCTTACCCTTGTACCAATAAACCATTTATTTATGGCCCAAAATGTATTGGTTTACCACATATTAACTGGTAATGATTAGGACAAAACTAATGAGTTTTAATAACTTGAGCCTCATTTCCTTTGTCACTTGTCATGGGATACAATTCAGGAGCAAGCCTGTGGACCCGAAGGGTTTCTTTAAGTCTTGCACTATTTTTGGGGGGGACAGGAATACCAAAATGGTTTGAAGAAAGCAGAAATAAGTGTATTGATGATCATGTGTGGAACTGTTATTTGGTACTTTGTTATTTAACTTTCCTCCTCAATAACCAACCCTTATTTCATCAAACCCCAGGGTGCTCTCTGTCCATCACTGACAGCATTCAGTCCTGAGGTTTCTAGAGAAAGACAGCTCACATTTTTCTGAAGAAATTCAGAATATTGTTTTTATGTTTCCATAGTTTTCCACAGGAAGCATTAAACTCTTAGTAGAAACTGCTTTCATATTGTGCTAAGGGTTGAGGTATTGGCCAGATTCTCTTTCCTTTTCTACTGTTTTGGATGTCCATGTGACACAGAGTCCTGCTTTAGATCTACCTAAATCCAGTCAGAGAAAAATCCACTGGTTTAGAGAGAGCTGCTTTGAAGGTACAGTGCTTTTGTGGTCTAAAAGGCAAATTTGTCTTTGGTGTCCTCATGTGTGGATGTGAAATTTGATCAATTGACATTTCAAATACCTGCACAGCTCCTGCTGTGGAGGCTTTGGCAGTGTGAGAATGTGGGCTCAGGGGACCCTGCAAAAACCTGATTTTTGTGTGTTAATCACCAGCAGAGGCCATTGATTACCATTGATTGGGACTATCTGGAACTTCTAAAGGAAAAGGAAACCTGGAATGATGTAAAGGCACAATTTCAGAGATGAGAAATTGTTTTGAAGAGGTGAAAATATACCCAGCTATCAATATCTACATCCTAGATTTAGGTAGATGTAGGTATAAGGCTGCTTCTCCTTATTTCTTCTCATTATCTCATTTCTACCCAGCTAATTAATATATTAGTTAATGTGTTGCCTGTGCTGGATGTTGTAGGGGAAGGGAACAGTGCTTTATTTAATGATTTCTGTTGACACATATTTAAGAAATTTGAGCTATGTTGTCCTTAATGGTCAGTTTTATTTTCTTGAAATAAATTTTAATTATAGAGAAACTCATAGTCATGAATCAC
The DNA here is from genome assembly GCA_013397555.1 of Urocynchramus pylzowi. Taxonomy (NCBI): domain Eukaryota; kingdom Metazoa; phylum Chordata; class Aves; order Passeriformes; family Fringillidae; genus Urocynchramus; species Urocynchramus pylzowi. The sequence continues at coordinate 220,504 of VZRH01006244.1, forward strand.
TTTATAAATAATCAATTACCAATTCAGCTTTTTAAGATGTATGTTAAAATAGATTTTAATCTACAACATGCAATGGTGGCTTTTACTGAAATCTTAAAGATACCCACTTATTTGACTATAAAAATATAAGATATATGCAGTTCCAAAACTATCCTAAAAGCTGCGACTTCAAACAGCTCAAGAGCAGAACTTAAATTGGAATGGATAGGAAGGTACAGAACTTCAGGAGATCTTAGCAGAAACTTTATATATAGCCAGAGAAAATGTCACATCTTATTTTAGAAGGCAGTGGTTTATTACCTCCAAACTGAACTGGTTAGGCTTTTTTTTACCTCCTTTTTCACATGGTATAGAATCTTATTTGAATGAACAAGTGTGCCTCATTTTCTTCAAATTAAATCAATTTTCCTTCTAAGGTGTATCTAAAATCACCTCTTTTTTTCTCCAGGAAATTTGTACTATCATTTGAAATGTTGTACTAAGGGTCTGCTGCTTCCCCACTCCAAACCAGTCCCTTGGAAACACACAGAACTCCCACAGTCCTTCCTCAGTGCTTTTATTCTGTCATGATTTTATCTGGTACCTATTGACTACTGGGACTGGTTTCCAAGTGACATTTTGGGATGCAGTTTTTGCTGTTCCATCTGCAGATGTTCCCCACAGCAGATGCACAACTTGACAAATAATAACTGCTAAAAATATGCAAGCTGTCAGCTTGGTTTTTACTGAGAGAACTGTAACTTCAAGTGAGATAAATTTGTATTTAAATGCAATGTAATATGTTGAAATTATGTCCAAAAACTGATAGCAATCTCATCAAATGAAAATAATCATATCATAAATGCTTGATTTGAGTCCAAATGGTGGGGAAAGGTGGGGTAAAAATGTTGCTGGATAAGCTAAAAATACTGACATGAGTTTTGAAAAAGAAAACATAAAAAAACCTTAATTAAATAAGTGGTATTAACATTGTATTCTTTGTTATTCACAACTTAAAAATAGCTCTTCCTTTGTGCTTACACCTTTAAGGTCTCCTAGCTGTAATGTTTTTTCACCTGACCTTGCATAAAATATTTGTCTTAGCCTACTAAATAAGCTGTGAAAGTACTGGGATTTCAAACAAACCTTTAAAAAAGCAAAGAATGATGCTTCCTTTCCACTTAGTTCAAGGTTAATTTTACTTGCCAGGAAGACAGTAAAAGAGAATCTGTGAGAAATTTGAGAGATCAATGGCAACCACAGAGCCCATGTACCTCATGCAGCTCCCATTTGTCAAAGTTGCACCCATTGATAAAGTCAGAATGAGGACAGGATGTCAGGAGGCTCCTTTTTTCATTGTACTCACACATAATAAATCAAGAGAAGAAATTGATATGTTGTGAATGTTGATAGAGCAAATTTGACAAACTGGCAGATTGTATGCACATGGAAGAGTTATGGAATGATGTACCTTAAGCAAAGATCAAAATTTCATGACAACGTTTCTGTTCATTTTTCTGATGCAGAAGGGTTCCTTCTCCTCTGAGTGTGGGTGTTCACAGACATAAAGTGAGATGAATGCAGTAAGGAACACTGGCTGAAAACAAAGACAGTTTTAGGGAATAACTCGGAAACAAGTCTGGCTTTCCAAGTGCAGACTTTAAAACTCCTACCTCTCTGCAGATTCATCTGCATTTTGTTCTGTGATCATCTGCAGCTCCTGTGTGGTTTTACTTGAATCTTCTTTGCCAGAGTTTTCCTCCGTGCTGCTTTTGGGGGTCTCCTCGCTGGAGCGCAGCTGCTCGATGAGGTTCTGCTGGTGCCAGCTGTGGATGGACCGGTGGTGCACCGGCGTTGGCCCCGGCACCGGGGCCAGGATGTTGTGGTGGACAGGGCTGCTGTTCTTCTTCAGCCCATTTCTGTCCCGAGAGTGGCTCTTCAACCTGTTCTGCACCGGTGTGCCTCTGTGCTCATATCCTTCCTGCTGATGGCAGCCCCCGGAGCCGGCGGAGCCCTGCGAGGGGTGGCTGAACCACCTCCAGCGGAGCCTCAGGATCTGCTTCACATCAAACTCTTTCTTTCCAGAGACTGACATGTTTTTTCAGAGAGAGAGAAAAAAAAAAATACAAAAGCCTGTTCTTTCAGGAAGGAAATGAATTCTTTGTTATCTCTTCTGTTTCAACTCCTCTTCTTAAGGAAAGACAACAGAAGAACAAATACCGGTAGCTCTCTCCCTCTCTCTCTTCTGATTAATGCACCGCGAGCTCTCGCAGGCGATGCTGAGCTGCTGTTAACTGTATAGGTGGGAATCCATACTGACAGGATGATGAGGTCAGACCTTAAACAAGTAAATCAGCTTAGCACAGGAAAGCAGCAACCATAACACTCCCCAGCTGCCAGGCTTACACACTCCCAGCTCTACAGCGCGGCTCCCGATATATAACCCAGCCTCACATGATCCTCAGGGAGCCCGAGCTGCAACTTAAGATGCAGGGAAGCATGCACAGATAAAGTGACAAGACTTTCTATCTATCTCACGGCGTTCTCCATCAAGCCTGCTAATTAGCAATGCTGCTTTTCACGGGAGATTTAGAGAGGACGCTTTCAGGCGGCTTTTTGGTGGCGATTCGCTGCGAAACTCTCCCGCAGCTCCCGCGTCTCCTTAAGGGTCTGCGTTTGTTTGTCTTGCTGTGTAAAATTCCTACAAATGGCCTCGGTGTGGTAGCACTTACCTAAAGGAGAGGCAGCGTTTGAATGCATGCTGCAGGACTGGCTGTGCTTTCTCACCTACAGATGGGTTTCTCAATATAACTGCAGGGCTAGGAGAAGAGAGGGAGGGAGCTCAGGAAAATCGGAGATGTGCTCCCTGAATGACTGGATCTGTGGCAAACACAGTTTCCTGGCTAAGTGCCTGTGTAAACAGCCTTTCCCATCCTGCTCTTGATTTCTCACGGACAGTGGAACACTCGTGGGGCTTTTTTTTTTTGAAAACACCTTTCTTTTCTTTCTTTTGATAGCGTGCGCTGCAACGCGTTCTCAGCAAATTTAATAGGGGAGATGTTTTCATTCCCATCCCTTGGTTACCAGGCAGGGCTGTGAGAACTGTCCCCTGTGTGGTTTGAAATAATGTACACAGAATGTTTTCATGTGCAAATTGAAAAGAAATGAATGGACTGGGCTTTTTCTTAATGTTATATTCTCCCAGGTTGGCTACTGATGGTCTGTCCAACTGTAAGCAGGGTGCAGAAATAGAAAAAGCTGTAACACAAAGTCAGAAGAACACAATTCAGAGAGGACCCCTCTCTAACATACCTCTCCTCTCAGACCTTCTGACATTAATTTCCTTTTCCTCTGTCTTTTCTGTGAGTTTTTTCTTCTTTTTTTACCTAAATTCTATGATGGGACATTGACCCTTCAAATAAAATCTGCTTTTTATTCTTTTGGACTGCATAGAATACAAGCAAGGAAATGTGAAGTAGAGTTTAAATAAACCAAAAGAAGAAGGAAAAGCAAAATGAGAGGCTAGGACTAAGGAATTGCCAGTTTTTATGCTGGACTCTCCTGCTCCTGTCCTATTCATGGTATTCAAGCAAAGGATATGCAGCATCATGGGCTGGATGCACGTGAGAGAAATTACAGGATGAGTGAAGAACTCATCAAAATAATTGAAAGATCTTTTCCTGTCTAGATATATAGAGGGAAAGACTTTGTACAAAAGAAAACCTGTGTGAAAGGCTTGGCCATAAAAGGCAGAAAGGAAGGAGCTGAGGGAAGATTTGACAGACGTAGCCCATGCATATTTGTTGCTATAGAGAACATTGAGGCTGAGCTGTTGCAATTAAATGTACATTAACAAGATTTCCTTTGAGATGTTCTAGGAATAGAGAGAAGCTAGAAAACTTATTCAACTTCTAATAAGTTACATTAAGAAGAAGGTGTATAAAGGCCTTAAAGTGCATTTAATAAGGGGGTTCGATTCAAGCTTATTGAGAATATGAGCTAATAAAGAAGCTGCTACCAAACTTCAGGGATATTAAAAGATTTATAGGCAGTGAGTGGATCAGTGAAAAGGCTGGGCACTGAGCAAAAGAGATTATTGTAAATTCAGATGTCAGTTTAAGATGTTTTCACACTTTATCGATGACCTTTTACAGCAATCTGAAATTTTCTGAAGACCCAAGTGTTTCAGGTATTTTTTCTTAAATATATAGTATTCAATATAATGTTTCTTGACTTCTCAGTTTCAGCCTGCACACCTAAGGATGTTTTTCTTTTCAATTTCACACAAGTAATGAGACTCAGTGGTATCTCTATATATTCCTGAGGATTGCCTACGTGGCAATTTGACATCTATTTTAGGGAGGGAGTCTCTATACACCAAGTTAATGAAATAATTTATGATGAAATCTTGTAGAGGTGGACAGAGAACACGTTTTCTTGCTACTCTTTAATCAGGTCATTGAGCTATCTCAGCAGCTCTGTCAGCTCCTCTTAGCAACAGCTCTGATACATTTAATCCATATTTTTCCACCATGTCACAAAGCTTCTGTCGGTTTTCTTCCCTTAAATCTCTTTTGCTGAAGTCATCCTTTGCTCTGAGATAACATCAAAAGCATATTCCTTGCATTTTACTGGGGAATGTACAAGCAGCACTTCTGCTTGTGAATTACTCCTGTTCCTGCTAACTCAGTACAAGTTTTAGCAGATGTAGTGAATCTAGCTAAAATTAAAATAGTCAAACTGGACATTTGCTGAAGAGACCATCTTGCTCAGAAAGTCAGCTTGAGTCAGCACAGGATATGTTTCAGGTGGGTCATAAGGAGATTATTTTTTTACAGAGCTTGTTAGTGTTCTGGCTAAAATTTCAGTGTGCTGGACCAGGTCAACATATGTGATTTGATAACTTGAAATTTCAGGCCTGAAATTATTGGAAGTGTGACATATATATGTATAACCCTGGAGGAGCTTTATGCCTGCTTTTCACCATTTACATTTATCTTCTGGTCAGGAAAGTAGTTCTCTTGAACCTGAATGCAATGAGTGTTTACTTCTGGGAGATTTCTTTCTGCATCTCTCACATACTTTTAGGTGCATCTCTGAGTGGATTCAACCTTCTAAATGATAAAAGAGACAAGATATAAGATTTTTCTGTTATTATTATCCCAAATTTAAGGACTTTGGTCTCATTTAAATGAATAACCATGTAACAACATTATTTTTCCCCCTCATGGCTGGAAATCTCCAAAGAATAGGATTTTCTAGGACCACAGCAAGTCCAGCCAGGGCCACCAAGAGGGTCAGGCAGCTGGAGCATGTGATGGATCAGGGGAGGCAGCTGCAGCAGGATTTGTTCAACCTTATGAAGAAAAGGCTCAGGGGCATTTTCGAGCTGCCTGCAGGTACCTGATGGGAGAGGAGAGACAGAACCAGGCAGTTCCAGAGGAGCCAAGGACAGCAGGCACGTGTTGGGCCGTGGCAAAAGCTGAGGAGATGTGAGAAAAACTTTCTGCCTGTGAGGGTGATCAGGGAGGTGGGAGGAGGCTGCCAAGAGAGTCTGTGGCATCTCCTTCCTCAGGGAAAGGCAGAGGATGGGCAGGAGCTGGCACAGGGTGCCCAGAGCAGCTGTGCCAGGTTGGACACTGGGCCTTGGAGAACCTGGGACAGTGGGAGGTGTCCCTGCCCATGACAGGGTGGCACTGGATGGGCTTTGAGATCCCTCCAACCCAAAGCAGAGTGGGATCCCAAGTGGATCTGTGTCACTGCTCTAGCTGGGCTTGCTTCGAGTAGGAGATCAGACTGGATGAGCTCCAGAGGTCCCTCCCAAGCTGTTCTGTGCCTGTGTGACATGCCAGGGACTCTTTGATGTCTTTATCTCACGGCTGTGGTGGAGCCAAGTGAAATTCATGTGGTTGTCAGCTGGGAGGAACAAATACATCTCCAGAAATGTGCCCTGCAGTCCTGCAGCAAAGCATCACTGCCTGCAGGGAGGAGAGTGGCCAGCTGCTCATCCCAGGGAAGGCTTGCCAGAAAGACTTTGAGGAAAAAGAAGTCTTTATCCACAAAAAACCCTCCATCCCATCCAATCCATACAAGATTTGGAGAAAGGTCTTTGCTCTCATTAGGAAAATAATTCAATTTTGTGGTAGACTGGCACCCAGCAGGAAAATAGGAATGGTTTGAAAAGCTTTGTGTAAACGTGTTGAACTTGCAGATAACTTGAATGATATGTATTAAGAGCCTAAATAGGTTTTGGTAATTTTAAGATGACATGTGTGAATACCTGATGCACCACTTGATTTAGGAAATTATAAAAGTAATTTGGTCATAATCTACCACTAAGAAGAAATTGATAATTTTGTCACAAATCATGTTTTAAATAGGCTTTAAAAATGACTTTTAGCTACAGCTGCCTCCCAAGTTTGTCTGCCACCAAAGCACTCAATAGAAAGGAGTTTTGTAATGCATTTCAAAATGTCTGAATGTTTCAGTTAATGACTCAGAAATTTCTCTGAAAATTGAAGCAAGTGGAATATATCCATGCAGTTATGTAATGTTTATTCTCTTCTCAATAGAGACACAGAAAATTACTATTTTTTCTTCTTCTTTTTGCCCTGAGCCTGGTAGTACAATGCATGTATGGAGAGCCTGTTAGAAAAATATCTCTCTGATCCAACAAACCTAGACAAGAGTAATAAAAAGAGGAATCATCCACCTTTCTTGTAAAATAATCCCAGAAAAATACCTCTTGTGGAGTCTGAAGCCAGGAGTATTGCAAGGACTAGGTCAGTAGCAAGAGCTGATAAAGTAGTTCTTTGCTGGATATGAGACAGATGATAAAAAAAATTGAATTTTTTATTAAAGTCAAGGATAGCTTTGGAGCAGAGTTTTTCAATGCCAGGTAACTGAGTCAAATAGGGGAAAAAATCTGTATAGTCTGAATGAGACAGTCAAAAAGCACAAAAAGTGAAGAATGTTTTCTCATATTTTTGAAAACATTTTTTTGTCTATTATGATATTAAATTATTTAGAAATTCAAGTTAATTACTTGTATCAATATTGTTTACAGAGTTTGCATTGAGGGGAACAGCAAAATAAGATTTACATGTGCACAGATTGCTGCTAACTAAACCAAGCCCTATTTAAAAACTGTTCCCTCTGTGCCCAAGCTGTGTTCCACAAGGTCTGCACTTTGTGTACTCAGCCCATGCACTTCCACTGCAGGCCAGACACAGAGAACAAGAAGCTGAATATTTTTTATTACCCTGTTTTGAAAAATAATGCTAAAAAGAACTCCCATTAGTCCATCCTTTGTGCAAGAGATAGGCCAGGAAACATCTGCATAGCACAGCAGCAGCTTTCAGGAGTCAGAGCTAAGGGGAAAGGAGTAGGACAAAACCCAAAACAAATAGCTCTATTTAAAATCTGCAGGAAAGCTGCTTTCTTTTCAAAGAAAACTTTGAATGTCACAGTCACAAATCAGTTTAAGACAATCAGTGACTTCCCATGCTCCCCACTAAAGGAGGCAGGAGAGATGATCCACTTTAGGGGAGGTGTTGACACATTCAAACGCAATTGCTTCCTCAAATATCTGGGAACTATCCTACAGCTTGCAACCCACCTACAAAGCCCTGTGCCAAAATTGGAAAAAAATCACAGCATTCCCACAAGATCCAAGGAAAAAGCATGTGAGACATGAGCCTGGTATGAGTAAGTCTGATTAAGATCTTGATAAAGAGTGGCAGTGTTGTCACCCTAAAAATGGAACCAGAATATTGGAGTGAAATAAGAAATAGCAAATTTCCAGAAGGGTCTCCCATGGACAAGGACTTGAAAGTGATGCCACTAATGCAGCAAAAATAAAGCTCAAACTCATGACTTGAAACCCATGTCACAGGTCAAGAACAAGACATAAAAGAATGGAAAAATGTGGATGGATGCAAAGACGTATAAAAATTATTTGTACTGAGTTTTATTCCTGTGAACTCTCTTCAGTTTATCAACATCTTTCTCATGCTGGTGGGGCAGGGTTGTGCAAACCTGGCAGTACTTATGTGTCTTGAGTTAAAGGTGACTGCTGCTTACCTAGTAACCACTAGTAAATTACTAGTAACTACCAGTAAGTAGTAGAATTGTAGCTGCAACTTGCATTTATTACATGAAACAGATGGATCAAACAAGCATATGATGGCTTATATTCCACAAATGTAAAAGGATAATGGTAGTCAGGTTCTTGCAGAAAATACTTGAATTTTCTGCGCACTCAGTGATAACAGTAACCCCTATTTAACCCCCAATGATCACTGCTGGATATGAAGGAGTATGGAAAGGATCTGGCATACCTTCAACTAAGCCCAGTATGTGGATTTGACACTTGTCAGTACAGCTCTGGATCATTTGCCATCTGAAAGCCTTGGCAGAACAAGGACTTATGCCCAAGGTCAGTCTTCTCTAGGAAGTTTTTTAATGTGACTCTTGTTCATTGTCTCTTAAAAAGTAATAAATGACACCTTTAATTGCAGGAGAGGGGAATCCTGGAGGCAGCTGTATTTCTGTGCACTGAAGAATGTAATGGTTCTTAGGAGTATTTAGGTTTTAATCCCACACATGTGTTCTGAGCTCATGAAAGGTGCTGTATGTCAGTAAAGCCTCTTAAAATATGTAGTCCTGTATCTCTCCTGAATCCCTGGTTTCAGGGCTTGGAGAGCTCTTCAATTATTCCTGGGAAAATGAGCAGCCTGGGGCAGGTTTTGGAGAGGTCTGAGACAATTGTTTGGAGTCTTTCTCCTTAATTGTTTCTGTGACTCAAGGTGCACACGTTGACTGGAGCTCAGGCACACAGCCCAGCTCCCACCAGCTGGGTTTTTGTCTCTGCAAGGGTGCAAAGAGGAATTCTGGAACAGCAGCTGCTTTGCCTTTACAGCAACAAGGGAACAGTGTCATTTCTAACAAGCTGAGGCTCTTACTGCTGGGGTTTGGTAACATAATAATCCATCAACCTTCACTTTCCCTCCCAGTTGTCATCACTTTTCCTACCAATTTCCCCAGAGGTTTATCTCTCTTTTGTGATTCCATAAGAATGCAGGGGACAGAATAATTCTTAAAATCGTATGTTCAAAAGCATCATAGTCAAAGCTCATCTGAAAAATTGCTGTGAACCAATATCCATGTCAGCAGCCTGTCTCCAGCATCCTGACACCATTCCTTTGCTCATGTAGCCTGTAAAGCACACAATAACTCAATTTTTACTTTGACAAATACAGATCCACATCACAATATTATTGTTGTTCAGCCTGGCTCTAGCTGCTGTCAGCTGCCAAAACACCTTGAGGCTGCACTTTCACTGTGTGATGCTGGCCCAGAATATAAAAATACAAAACTACATTTAAAACACTCAAGTCATATCCTTCTCATGCAAAAATAATCTTTGGTTCTTTCATGTTTGCAATTTTTAGAGTAGAGAGACTCAGCATTTCTATTTTGGTGCGTAAGGAATTTTTAGTGTTTTCATATTTTCTGGGGGAAGAAAGAGATGTATATGCAAGTACTGTACCATAAGGTGAAATCCGGGAATTGATAGGAAAATATAATATATTTTAACTTCATATCTATTTATTGACAATAAAAAGGTACTGAACAACATAGTGAATATATTTGCAAGTGATAGCAAATTTCAGGGAGAGAGGGATGTCATGAAACCTCTGGAAAACAGAGATTACTGAATCTAACATACAGTACTCTGAGACAGAGCCTACTAATGACAGATTCCCAAAGGACCAGAGATACACAGCCTGCTGAAGAGAAACAGAAGGACAGAAACCAAGACATTAAATCTGACTATTTAGTATAAAATGGCTGAAAAATCCAGTTATGGCCTAGGACAGGAGTGTGATCAAGAATATCACCTCTTTTTTAGTGTAGATTATGCTGGTTTAATTTTTTTCAGGACTACACCAACAATCTTGTTCGATACAGTTCCTTATCTCCTCATCTTGTACCTGAGTTTTGCTGTGATTTGTGGCACCCCAAACCCCAATGATGTGAGAGGAGCTCCTGTAGGTGTGACAGAGTTTCAGTGTTAAAAGCTGTAGACAAAAACTTTCAAGCCATTTTCAGTTTCCCAGCTCAGTTTGGGGTGTTTGAGGTGCTCAGTCCTGCACGGCTGCAAGGGGGGAACCCTCCAGCCCCGAGCTGGGCAGCAGGAACTTCTGGTGCTTGGTGTAAATGTCAAGTGGCACCATTTCCTGAAAGGTCCTCTGGTCATCTGCAGAAATCAATGCAGGACAGAAATCCCCATCACTGCTGGGTGCTTGTGCTCTGATGAGATCTGGCAAAGGAAAGTGGCCCTTTTCTCTTTGATTAAGGAAAATCCTTGCAGCTGCATACATTAACTATAGAAATTGTATAGCAAAGACAGCTCTGCTGTAATAAATTAAATCATATTGCAAGTACACTACCAGGAAACTGTTTCAGGAGAAATTAAGGGTAGCAAGCCTCCTGAAATTAAGCTTCTGCTGAAATAAATTGATAATATCTAACTAATAAAGTTCAGCGTATGTCACAAATGAGAGAGATACTCTTGGCTGAGAGTGTCAATTTAAAAGGCTGTTTGCATCAAATCATTTTGAGGTCTCAATTTGCAGACCAGGGGTTATAAAGAACTTTAACTTTACTTTAGAACACATATTAATTTGCTTGGCAGAGTTGGATTGACAGTGTATGGCATTAATTTCCTAAATTAAGTTACTGCTAATACATTTGTTAGTGAGTTCCTGATGGCTTACCACTTTCTTGAACATTCAGGAATATTGGATGCCATCACCATTTTCATGTAAACTACAGTTGCCTTTAAAGAACTAAGCCTGTAAATGTAGTGGTGCTAATGTGGAATTAGTGATTACAGGAAAAATATAACTCCCAAATTCCACTGCTCTAAAATACTCAATTCAGCTAACCATGGAAACATACAGAACAGCCTTGGACATGGGATTGCTTTTTAATCACTGCCAGCAGTTGATTATATTAGTGCTTTATTTCATAATTTTATGTGTCATGTTAATGAAAATGTTATGGGAGAAAGCAGTGGGAAAAGAAAAGCTATTTGCCTCTCCTTACTTAATAACTGCTTCTTGCTGCTCCATTGAGGTGGTTTTTCCCTCTGAAATTGCTTTCTGTGTGCTGGAACACAGCTCATTGTTCTTCTGGCTGACAGTCTAATCATTCTGCCTCGCAGACCTCACTTACACACAGCAAAGGTATTGCTGGATTACCAGGACATCCAGTCCTCTGGAAAATAACACATCTTTTACTTTCAAAAGGAAACAATACTGAAATTCCAAAAATCTGTGGTGGGATTCATATAATTTATATATCAGGATCTTTAATAACCTTCTTTTCACCAACTTGGTCAAGAAGCTTTAACAAACAAGAGAAGATTATTCTGTCTGGCTTTTTTAATACCACTACAAGAACTATATTCCTTCTCACACAACTTGCAAAATTCCAGTTGCCTTTTCACTTAGCTCAAAAGCAGAGAATCTTTTAACTTAATATCTTATTTTGGTCAATATTTTGATTAAAAATGCACGAAACTTTCAGTAGCACTGCCAGCACATAGGTGACTCATTAATCTGGCTGCACAAATCAGCTTTGCAGGACTGAGAGCTAAACCACAAAAAGCTACACGTGTTAGAAGGTTTAATGGCAGAGTTGTCCTGAAAGCCAAAGTGCAGCCCCCTTGCCTGGCTGCGTCTGAAGAGGAAAAAAAGTGTGTATTTAGAAAAAATACAGCATTTGAATTCTCAGCATGTAGGGACTAACAGTTTTACTCAGTGCTGCTGTGATTTAAGGAGATTTTTGCCTTGTGTCACCCTTCTTCAGGCTGTTATTCACCTGTGATATATGTCAGCAGTATATAAATGCAAAGGGGGAATGAGGCAAAATAAAAGGTCCTCACTGGTCTTTACAAATTTTAATGGTGTTCCTCAACAGCTGCTGGTCCTCAGCCCAGCTCAGGTTTTGTGAATCAGCCCACAACACCCACGGGGAGTTTTGCAGTGCAGGGCACATCCCAGCTGAGCCTCTCAGAGGAGGGATGTGGGTTTGAAAGACACAATAAAGACTTTTCAAACCACTGAGCGTGGTTTGTGTGGCACCTGAAAATGTCACCAGGCAAACAGGCTCTGCCTGGTGGGAATGAAATGCCTGAAATGCTGCCTGGGCCCTGCCAGGGGGGTTGCAAGGCACAGGTTTGGAACCCTTTCAGCCCAAGGATTAAAGAAACACGCTTTGAAAAAGAGAAATGGAGAAAAAGGTTAGAATTTTTTTTTCTTCTTTTGTTTTTGTTTTTGTTGAAGCCTATTTAAATTACCAGCAGTGTAAAATGGATCAGAGCTGCCATCTCAATTTTTAATGAGATAATCTGCAAATGGGAAGATCTTGTGCACAATGTCCAGGTCAGTGCAAAATTGTCCTTACATGATGTTCTCTCTAGTAAGCTTTAAAGTACTTGAAATAGATCATCCATTTCCCTGCAAAAGAGACAGCTTTTATATGAGCAGACCCACTTTCTTTAACTCCAAACTAAACTCTCTTCCTTTTTTTTCTGTTCTATTTGTGCTGTCATTCCTATAATGAATTCAGTGCTGAATTCCATAGCATGACTAAAGCCTTTCCTTACTTTATTTTGCTTTAGCTCAAGGCTTTAATATTATTATTAATATTTGATTCTTTATTTTCCCTTTCTTCCTGTTTTTCCTCAAAGCCAGTTTTGCTATTTTTCCTACATTATTTACCCCTAGGCTGAAGGCACATGTCCTACCTTTGTAATTTAGCAGTGGGATATGAGCACAGCCAGGTGGAAATTCCTGTGTTGTATTATGTAATCCATAAACTTTCATTGATAACCTATCTAATACAAATAAAGGCATTTTGAATTTGGAATTCCCTGAATTGCTTGATTTTAAAGCAAATAAACATAATTTAAAGACTTTTTAAAAACCTTACTTAGGAAATTATATGGTCCACCAGTAGGGTCATTAAGTTTGTTCAATTCTTTAGTCCTGTCAAAAACCTATTAGGTTCCAGTGGGTTCTCTCCAACACATAAATCTTGCCAGGCATCTCTTTCTTAATTACATGGCACAGGCTGTCAGCTTGCAAATGTTGTATAGTAAATTAAATTGTCAGAAATACCCAGTTTTGGGTGATTACTTGTGCTACTGAAGCTGTGCTGCAGAACTGGAAGGGCTTTCTTGTCTACTTTTGAGCACAGCTTTCATTACTTACAGTTGTGAAAAACAATTTTGGGTGGAAAGAAATAAGCTTGCATTCAACAACTACAGACTATTTGCTCTGTTTGATCAGCCATAAAAGTCAAGCTAATGAGATGCTTCCTGATATTTTCAAGTATTTGAGGTAGATTTTGATGTCTCACTTGTCTCCTTGTACCAAATCAGGTCTGTGAGGGTGTGCAGCTACAGATAAGAAATAATTCAATTCCTAGTAAGCAAAACCAATCTGTTGAAAAATTGGGATTTTTCTATGAAAATGCCAGAGTATTGGTCTAGAAGTCATAATGAGAATATGTACTGGGTATTTTTTCATTATTTTTGATCCAAAGCTCTGGGAGCCTCTTCAGAAATCTTTAAATGATTTCTTAGAAAAAGCAATATTCCCCTATCTTTACTTTATCATATGTAAATTAACTTTATGCTCTCTGTGACCCTTCTCTCTTTAAAGCAGAAACCAGAGAGCTGATTACCTCAATAATTAATTTGGCCTGACCCTTGTCCATGTCCTTCTGTGAGTCACCCAGAAGGAAATACAGTGGGACAAAAAATATATTGACTATTCCAAGAAGTGTCCTTGCTCCAACCCAGAGCCACAGGCCAAAATCTCCATTCTGTTTCCCAGGCAGGATACATCCCTGAGCAGGATAATTCCTCAAAAGAAAGTAATGCAGTATTTCTGTCTCATCAGCACACTCTGATCATGGCAAGGGTGACTTCAGTGGAGAGGTTTCATGGCAGGATATTTGATTTACTGGAAAATAATGCCATGGACCAGAACAGTTTGGTGCAACTGTTCTGCTACTTATATTTTGTTCTTAAAATAAGGTACTCAAGGAATTGTGCATCATTTTTCTTTGCCTCATAGACTTTAGTATTTCAGGAAATCTTGTTGCCAATTAATTCATCTGGGTAAATATCTCCCCCCGTAAAAACCACATGTTTTTAGTGAAAAGGCAGAATGTTGTGCAGCCTGTCAGGCTGTGGGAGTGCTTTCAGAAATGGCTGATGCCAAAGGAAAACAATTCTGTAAGCACCCTGATTTAAAGTGAGTCTGAGCTGAGAGAGAGCAGAAACTCAAAGGTTTTGTGTTTTCATCAACTGCTGAACTGGTAGATAGTAACTATTGGTAGATAATTCAGATAGATAACTATATTTAGGATAGATAAGTTCTTCTGTGATAATTTTTATTGTCTTAAGATCAAGACCATCAAAATAAAATTGGCATATTCTTGTGTTTGTACTAAAAAAACCTCCCAAAATCTACTTTCTTGTTAAACTTGTAACACAGAATCCCCAAAGTTGGAAGATGCTTGTTGCCTTTTGGAAAAGTGTCTCTCTGCAGCACTTACACTGTGTATGATTTATGTGCATTTTAAATATATATATATATATATATCATTGCTAACATTATCAGTGAGACAGTGGCAGCTGATTGCATCAGTCATGGGAGAATTTTCAAAACTGCCACAATTTTGGTTCTGTTATGGGATAGGAGGGAGAGATTTTAGATCCTAAATGTGAGAATGAAACTGGCAAAATTTCTACTGATCTCTTCTCTGGAATTAATTTCTTAAATTTCACTACAGGCACATTTTTCTTGAACTCCAGATTATTTTCTAGGACTTTTCCATAGAATAGTGGAATATCCTAAGTTGGAAGGACCCCACAAGCATCATCCAGCCCTACTCCTGGCCCTGTGCAGACACCCCAACCATCCCTCTGTCCCCTGTTATCCAAACCCTCCTGGAGCTCTGGCAGCCTGGGGTTTGTTCCCATTCCCTGGGGAGCCTGGGCAGTGCCCAACACCCTCTGGGGGAAGAACTTTTTTCCTAATATTCAGCCTAAATGTCCACAGAGACTAAAAAGAAGCCTGTATTTACAGTTAGCCAATTTTCTAAAATACTCAAGCCTAAATCCCACTATCATTGGAAAAATTGGCATAACTTCACCAGTTTTGCTTAATATTTCCAGTCTGTTAAACCGTGACAGTGTCCACTCACAATTTGGATTATTTTTTTAATGTGATGTGTTTCAATATAAAACTTTCTGGAGGATGTAAGAGATGCTGTGAAAGGAGAGGTGGCAATAACTGACTTTGCCCTGTTAATCTGCTCTTAAAACTTCCCTGGTTCTGTGCATCCCAGGATAAAACCGGACACAAACTCTTCCCCTAAGGTCCTGAAAACCCCAGCACAGATGGGAAAAGGAGGAGGGATGGAGAAGGGAAGCTAGGGGTGGCAAAGCCAAATGTCCCAAAGACATTTCTTCCCTATTTTTACATGCTCAAAATCTGCCAGTAACCATTGGAACCTGTGAGCACCACTCTGTCACTGGGATTTATGAGAGCCTAAAGTAGTATTTACAGAGGTTTTAAAAACAGGCTCATTTCTTTAAATCACTGCAAACAATGTGTCTTTAAAAGTGCTCTGTTGTGTTGCTGGTGCGTGAGGAGCATTATCCTTGAACTTTCCCCAAGGATCCTGGTGTGTTGCTAAAATCTGCTCACAATAAGCACATTTGCAGATGTGCAGGCACAGAATTATAGGAAGTACAAACAGGACCCCTGTGTAAAGCAGAGCACACTCAGAAGCAGGGAGGTTTATGATTCAGGTAGTTTAAAAGACTTCTTAATAGCCAGTGAAGGAGGTTGTTTGCTTTAGGAAAGTACATACAATAATAATGTATGCACTCAGTGCAGAAAGAGATGAGGCAAAGCAATTATTCTGCTCTTAGTTGATGTTATTTGGATAATGACCACCTAGAATGAGGTATTTTGCCATGATCCTTGTTTAAAATATTTTGTCAGGCAATCTGAATTGTAACTTAGGCATGAATCAGCCAGACCTGATATGCTTCATTATTTTTTTCCCCCATTCTGTTGCTGTTGCAGCAAACAGATGTCAGTGTTCTCAAACTTTTGGGGGAAGCTTTGTGTACCCCAACATGGAATTGCTAAAGGCAGCTTCCTCCTATTTCTTGGGATTTTACCATCCATGTAGTGAGTAAATTGAATTTCTAACAACAAGGCCATGGTGCTGGTGTGTGCTGGAGGATTTGCTGAGCAGTGCAAAGGTGAGACACAGGCAGTTCATTCATGGAGAAGTGAGATGAGCAAGGCAGAGTCTGTGCAGAGAATTCTGTGCCCTGCCAGCTGACATAGGGATTATTGCACTGGCTTGACAGTGAACACTGGGAAAGATCCACAGAAATGTCCATCCCTGAGAGGCTTTTGAAGATGCTGAGGATATTTCTTATCTGAAGTGTCAGTGATTGTTCAGCTGCATCTCTCATTTTTAGCTGGTTCTAAGTGTGGGTGCTTTTTGAAGACTGAGTGGAAAGAGACTGACATTTCTTGGGGAAAAAAAACCCTTTATATACTGTATTTCCTGGCATTCTCTCCTGATGTAATAGGATGTTTGAGTTGGTGCAGATTGTTGAGGTTTTTTTCATTGTAATGTAGTTTAAATATATGGAGAACTTAGAGCTGGGAATTGGAAACCCAAATTCAAAAGCTCTAAGAATGGGAATATAATGATAAAATTGTGCCATCACTGCAGTTTGTGAATGACAGTCGAGCTCCATTATAAATTTAACTCCTTTCTGCATTACCTTCTGTATTAATAAAACCTGTTTGATAGGTCTAGGGTTTTTTCACACTGCCCTAAATTTCATAAAATTAGGGCAACTATTTCTCCTGCTCAGAACTTCCAGGGGAAAAAAATCTAGTTATTGGGAAACTTCTCGTTTGAGTTCTGCTGAGTGTCACAGGGGCACAGGGCAGTGACCAAGGTGTTTTTGAAAACCCACAGCAACAGAACTGCCTTTTAAACTCCGCTGCTTCCCTCAAAACGGAATTCTTATCTTCTGCATGTTTGACTAGAAGTATATAAATATTGCATGCTTGATTTTAAGCCAGGTAAATTCATAGCTTAAATGTAGCATTTTAGTAGAAGAGAAGCCAATACTGAGGTCAGAAGAGCTGGAGTAACAGCTCTGGAAGTAAATGCCACAGCAAGGACTGCCTTCTTCTATGTGAGATGGATATCTTTTTTTTCTTTTTTCTTTTTTCTTTTTTCTTTTTTCTTTTTTCTTTTTTCTTTTTTCTTTTTTCTTTTTTCTTTTTTCTTTTTTCTTTTTTCTTTTTTCTTTTTTCTTTTTTCTTTTTTCTTTTTTCTTTTTTCTTTTTTCTTTTTTCTTTTTTCTTTTTTCTTTTTTCTTTTTTCTTTCTTTTTTGAGAGGAATATGGTGGCACGTTTGCTTTTTTTTTTTTTTTAATAAGAGCCTAGAGATTTTTTGGAAAAGGACCTCGGTTTGAGATCAGCTTTTAAACTTGAGCTCCAGAATTTGGCAGCAGGCAGGAATGTTGCCACGGCAACCCATTATCTGAGGCTGTGTTACTGAACCTCCTGCCAGTTCACCCACAGCTGAATGCTGAAGGCAACCTTAGAGGCTATTGAATGTTCTGTCCTGGAACAGTTCAGCAGGCCCTGCCAAAAATAGCCTGGGACTTGAGAACACCAGCAGCTATCTGGGAAAAAGTGGGGAGAAAAGTTTTCCCTTTGGAGGTGAATGAATGCACTCGATCTTGGTGGTGAATTCCCACCCTCCTGGTTAAACCATCGGATGTTTTCTGGTGAGCAGGGGCAGCTCACAGACATTTTCAGACTGAGGGGTGGTGATTGCATCTTGTTCTGGAATAGCCTTGGAATTCAGGATGCTGTCATCTTCCTTCTCCTGCACTGGGAGGGGCTGGAAGGGCTGTCCTTGAGGAAGTGCTCCCAGACCCATCTTGCAGGGTGCCAAAAGGCCTGGGAGATGTTCTGTGAGTCCCACAATGCTGCTTCTGCCGAGTTCTGTTTGTAAAATCAGCCAGCTGGTTGCATCCTCAGTCCAGCCAAATTTTAATATCTGCACTCCTCAGTATCATCTGTTCATTCTTCCTTTTTTATTCACAAACAAGCACAGTGCTGGTCAACAAAAAAAAAAATGCCCAAAACTCTGAAAATGTAGAATTAATTACATTACTTGTGCTCATACCCTCGCATGCAAAACTTGAGGACAGCTTTCTGTGTGTATGTTTGTTTTTGCTTGGGAAATTGTTATCTCAGTTCTGCTCTCCAGACTGCAGAGATGTTAACCCAAACACCTCTCTGCTCTGCATCACTCTGACTGCTTCTTAAACTTTTCTTTATATTTAGAAATACTTTTACTGTGATACACTTGTCAAAATGTTCTCAGAAAATAAGCCCCAACTAGAAATGCCTGCCAAATAATGCAAAACTGACAGTTTAAGTCAAATTAATGATGACTGATACCATTTGCCACAAGCATCAAAGCTTCCAATAACATTTTCTTCCTGGCAACAAGCAAAAATATTTCTTTATTTTAGTTGAATTACTATTTTTCCATTTGGTAGTATGAAATGAATAAGGTTAACTTTGTATTTGCACAAATTCTTTGTTATTTATCTCATGATCTAGTTCAATGTGGTGCTGTTTAACAAAATACCACACCCCTCATGACATGAAATTTTCTATTCTACTCCTAACAAGCTGAAATATATATATATGTATAATGTATATTATATAATGTGTGTATTAATACATTATGTATAAGATACATAGTTTCATATAAGTTTATATATGGAAATTTCGATATTCTAAAGTAACTTTGTGGGTGATCCATAGGTGAGGAGTAGTATTGGGAATTTATCTTTGAAATAGATTACACAAGATTACAGTTTAAGGCTGAGAGAGTGCTGTGTTCTGTAGCTGAGAGTGGGGCAGAGGAGACACCAAACAGGAATTGCTGCAGAATTCCTGCTGGATTACAGGGGCTGGTTAACAGAAATTCAAACTGAACATTGACTTCTGATATCAAGAAATTGCAGTAGGGCAAGAGATAGGAAATTTCATTGGATTTCACACTTTTAAACACTTTCAAACAAATGAAATGTGAATTCCACCTGAAGTTCATTCTCAATTTACTTCCCCTACATCAGGGCTAGGAACATTAGTGATGAGCCCTCCCTGCAAAAATTGGAATATTTCCTCTGAGTCACTGAAGAGCAGGTATGTTCAATGTAGTTAAATTAGTTTCAGATCCTTCTGCAGGAAAAATAAAAAACTGGGAGGAAGGATTTTTTGTTTTGGGGCTTTTTTTCAATTGTGTTCTGGAAGACACCATGAAAATAGAGCCTGATACAGCCCCAAGGCACAGAGCTGAGGAGAGGAGCCAAATCCCCTCTGATGCTGCAGGATTTTGAGCCTGCTGGAAGCCCCAGTCTGCTGTGAGGGGGTCTGGATTTGGGCAGGCACTGGAGCCAGAGCTCCCAGGAGAGCACATCCCTCCCAGTGAGTGGCTCAGCAGCAGAGCCAGAGCTGCTCCAGCAGCCAGGACAGCTCCTGCTCCCCCAGGAAGGCTCCTTGCACTAAGGAAAGCAGCAAAACAGGAGCCAAGGGCTGCCATGTTATAAATCACACTGCTCAGATCAGCCCTTCTTGGTTTATTTTTTCCCCCTTTTTAAGCATAATTTTCATGGTAATTAATGAATAATAATAATTTTGCTGGAGTGGCTCACCTGCCAGCTACAAGCTATTCCATAGGAGTTTTTTGTTTGTGGTTGTTAGCAGAGTGGATTTATGGATCCTCCTGGCTCCATTGGGCAGCTGGGGATCTAAGGGCAGGCAACAATCCATGGTAAGCTTGTCTTCCTTTAGCCTCTCTGAAGACAGAGGTTTTTTGTCTTAGACAGGATTATCATACATCAGAATCCATGGGAAAATAAATGGAGTAGCAGCCCCATGAGAGCCAATACATACCTGCCAAATTCAGAGTAAGTTTAATGCATGTGTGATAAAGCAGAATGTGAACCCCATCAGCTGTTTTGTCCTTTCAAATTCACTATTTCAGCCCCTGCAGCACTTCCAGTAGCTCTGGATCCATACCCAGGGCACCCAGAGTTACAGATGGGAAGGGAAAGGAAAAAGGAAAAGTATCTCAGGGATTGCCAAGGAGAAAAGAGCTTTCTCTCTGCATTGGGGGTGAGCAAAATCCTGTGCTCCACACAGCCCCCCTGTCCATGGAATCAGGATCACAGAGCTGAGTCCTGTGTCATGGACAGTTTGACATCTCCCATTCCTCAGCAGGCAGCTCCTTGTTTTTGGAGCAACAAGATGGAATTTTGCTGTTTCCCTGCTGAGCTGGGCCGTGTCTGACACAGGGAGGTTTTCAGGTGCAGTATCAGCTTTTAGAGGAGGAAAAGGCTGAGGAAAACCTTCCCATTGCACACTAAAGCAGGTGGATTGTGTCTTGGTGTAACATTTGCATTTCATTCTTTGAATAAATTAATGTTTTAAAGCAAATGCCCAAGGATATTGCAATTATTTTTGCAATGCATACATTTATTCAATGCCTATCAGAAAAGCTCCTGTTAAAGACAGGAGGTAATCTGGGGTAAATGTCAATTACTGCTGGGCTATGTTAGGTCTATAGTGGATGCATTTGTAAGACATTTTAATATTTAACATTTGAAAACTTTGACTGCCAGATTTTTAATGATGCTGCTACTGGTTCAGCTGTTTTCATGTCTTCAAAAATTAAAAACATTTCAATATTTAAAATAACTGTACTGCTCATTTCAAGGCATATGTTACTGCATATGTTTGTAGCTCTGCTTTTGTGAATGTGTAAGATTTTTTGGCATATATTGGTATTTCATTCTGAACCTGGGGGAATTAATGTTTAGAGTCACTGTTTGAATTCATTTTAAGTTTGATTGTTAAGAGCTCCTCTGGGAGTCAGGGAAGGAATCCCAAGGAGGTATA
The DNA here is from genome assembly GCA_013397555.1 of Urocynchramus pylzowi. Lineage (NCBI taxonomy): Eukaryota > Metazoa > Chordata > Aves > Passeriformes > Fringillidae > Urocynchramus > Urocynchramus pylzowi. The sequence goes on from VZRH01006244.1 coordinate 241,597, forward strand.
AATGGAAACAAAGGTAGGAGAAGAAAGAAAGGCAGATGGTGGCAACAATGGCTTATCTTTTTTTAGATCATTTATTTAGTACAAAGGAGACTGTCTTAGAAATCCTTTATGTACTCCATATTCATTTCCAGTGATAGAAATACCATATTTTCATATTCAAAATACATTTTGAGCCATGAAATTCAGCTAATAAAAACCCCTGAATTAATTACTGCAACCAAAACCACCTCTCATGGTCTTCTAAAGGACTGAGCTTCTCAAATAAACCTGCAAATTAAACTGAAAGTTTTTCTGCTCCAGCAGAAAACTGGTGGTGCCTTTGAGAGATCTCAGATAATTTTTATTAATTTATTTCTTTGTTTTCTGTGATTTGCTATTCAGTTTATTCTGTTTCTGTGCCTGAAATTTGTAGGTTTTTCTTTCCCAAAGGAGCAATAGTTAACAAGCTCAGAAAGGAATAATCTCAGAGTGTCTAATGGTGAAGCTGTAAGTACTGAATGAAATGGTTTGTTTTTCCCCTGGCTCCAGTATTCTGTCACCTGTTCAAGTTTGGTCAGCAGTACTAAAACAAATGTTAACCATCTCACATTTGACAAAAAACAAATTATCAGTACACTTGATGTTTCCACACTATTTTCCAAGCAACCTGTCTTGGAATCACTGCTCTGAAGAGAAAGTGCCCTGTATTTATTTCAGCAGGGATTTTTTTTCTCTTCAAGTCTCTCCAGAGCAGAATTAAAATTTAGCACATGCACATTTAGCAAAAATATTTTCACGTCAATGTGTCACTCAACATTCCTTCTGTGTTAGCCGTGAAATATTTTTTTCCAAGTCACATCTCTACATAAAAGGGAAAATCTCAGATATCTTTTAGCATTCAGAAAACAGATTTCAGCTTTATCTTTGCATAAAATGAATGAATTTCATTTTCAACAAGTACATCTTTACCCTGACAGGCAGAAAAGCTGAAGTTTTGTGGATTACTTTTTTTTTCTCAGTTTCTGCCTGTTCAACCAAAGGAACTCATCCCTGAAGTTGATATAGAGTAGGAATTATTATAAAGCATGTCCATTTCCTATTAAATCTGTTATTCTGGCAGAGGAATATTTTCATCTCCAGATCACAGCAGAAATAATTACAATTCAAGGCATTAATTATACTTTAATTAAACCAAACCATATTTCATAGGATTGTTTTGGCAGTATGAGGATGAGTCTCTCTCCTGAAGAGCTCGTGAGGTTGTTATGACAAATTATAAAGTCACTGAAGCCAAGTAGAATTGTTCCAGTCAATTAAGTGTGTCTGTGAAGGGGTAGCTGCAGTATGTAAAGAGGGAAAAATACAGTGGTTTTTGAAAGTTTTCCAGACTTACACATTAAATTGGTTCTTTTTTCTCTCCATGCAGTTTTAAGAAGTGCATTGGTTTTGGTTTGGCCAGGAATTCTATTAACCTGTTAGGCAATAATGACACATCCACTGATCTGTTAATTGAGATTTCTCTGAATGACATGGCTCAAAATGCTGCTTCTCTGTATGAGAAAATGAGTTTAAAAGCAGAGAATGTGCTAAAACTTATGGCAAGCAATGTTTTAAAACTTAGTGGGCCTCTAGTTTATCCTTCTTTGTTTTTAATGTTTTCTTCCTAAATATTTTTTGCATCCAAATGTAGATGTTATCTGTAAATGTGTGTGATTTTATGATTAGAATTGAATTTATAAGATTTTTTTATACCCTCAAAAATATTAGTTAGAGGGATTTTTGGTGGGGAGGAGAGGCTTTTGGTTATTTGGGGTTTGGAGAGAATTTTTTTTCTAACAGAATGTCGGCATTTGCCAGCTGCAAAGATTTTTTTATTACTGTGGGACACATTACACAGCAGGCAGGGAATTTTCTGTGTCTGGGATGTGTGCAAGGAGGTCACAGGTACAGCAGCTTCCACACTCCTTACTTCCCTGTTTTCAAACCTACAGTTCGGTGAGAAAAAAACATAAAAATATGAATTAACTGCTCAGATTTTTACTCTATTTAATTGATTTTGACCTTTTTTTTCTAAAGCCTCCCATACTCTTTGCTGTACAAATAGCAGTGAGCACAGGGAGCACACCTGGATGTGGCTGCTGAGGATTTTAGGCAGTAGTGCAGCATTTTACATCTTTTCCACAGGGTTAATTAATTGTAGGCAAGACTTGGGATCTGGCAGCTATCTGACTTCTCCCTCTACTGAAATTAGTGAGGTGAGTAATTAATACTCATGGGACTACTCAAGGGAATGGCTTTTGCACAGCAAATACATTCCATGTTACCAAAGCAAACAGCAAAATGGACAGGAGATACAAAAATGTGTGAAGTGTGCAAAGTATTGACAAGGTATTGATCAGGTCGTGCCTGAAAATCTGAGTTGGGAGAATGTATTTAACTTTAGTAAATAGGAATGTGTCTCTATTTGAATCAGCTTGGAGCTGTTGGGGTACATCCAGCATATTTCATATTTCATATTTCTCTTTCTGTGTGGTGCCAGGGGAGTTACTGAGCTCAGTTTGTTGTAAATGACTCTGTTAGTCCTGTGGCTGATGCTTCCTCTAAATGAGCTTTTCATGGGAAACAGAACTGGGCACTGCCAAAGGTGTCTCTTATCAGATTGGCATAGATATTTTGTGACTATATAAAATGTTTTTAAGGCATGTCAGCCACATTTGCAGCCTGATATAACTGTGTGGAGCTGTTCAAGTTACAGCTGAGTTTAGTCTTTAGTGCATGAGCAGGGTCCAGCTTGGTTCCACATCAGGGATCCTCCTGTAGCTCACCAGAATAAATCCTGGGGGTAAGTCATGCCACAAAAAGGACACGTGGCTTAGAGTGTTTGTCACAGCTCACTAAACCCTCCCTGTTCTTCAAACTTCCAAGAAATTGCTAATTAACATTTGTTTACCAGTTCATTATAAACCTTGCGTGGCGTATGACAATGACAGCAGGGGGATTTGAGCAGTGATGCTCAGGAATGTGAATGATCCCACATTATTTCACTGTAATCTTTCATAAGAGTCTCAGTTATTTCCCAAGTTTCTCATACCTGGCAGTACTTAATGAGTAAGTCTTGGCTCTGTTTGATGGAACTGAGCTTTTTAAGTGGAAATTGCACAAAAGATGCAAATTGAAGTGGAGGTTTGGATTCTGATATGCTTTTTTTTTTCTGTGCTATTTGCATGAACCTGCCATGCTGTTGAACCTTGATTCAGTCCTTTTGTATGAGACCCTTATTCTTAGTTTTTAAAAAAATCCATTTTTATTTTTAGAAGGAATTGATTAGCTAAGAAAGGTCAACATATGCTTTTCAAGTTGATCAATGATTTAACCTGTTGTAATTATATTTTCTGCAATTATACAGCATGGAAATGCCATTATATTACATCATGTAAACACCTTCTAAAGTGTCATTCCATTGTGCTTTGCTGATTTAAGTAGAGTTAGTGAACATTTAGAACCATAGCAATCATTAAGTTTGGGAAAGGCCTCCAAGACTGAATCCAGCCTTTAAACACCCACTAAACCACAGTGTGAAGGGCCACATCTACTCATTTTTTAACACCTCCTGGGGTGGTGACTCCACCACTGGCCTGCTCAGCCTGTTCAATGACTCTTTCAGTGAAGAAATTTTTCACAACCTGGCCAATGTGGAGAAGGTCCTGCTTTGAGCCTTGCTGCCACCTTTGTCACGTGGGGCCCTGAGATTGCCCCAGAGCTGGTGCTGAGAGCACCAAGGTTGTGGGGCTGATCCTGGGATGGGCCATTCTCTTGAGAGTTGGACTTGATGAGCCCCGTGGGTCTCTTCCAACCAGAATATTCTGGGGTTTAATATGTCTGGGGTGACACTGGCCCCCAGCAGCTTGGATCTGATGCTGCAAACATCTGCTGGTAGCACACAGCCCTTCCCTGGGCAGATGGCTCTCCACCAGGCTAAGAACAGCACAGAGCAGCTCCTCACACCTGGGGGGATGCTCTGACCACTCTGTTTTGTAAGAAAAGCAGGAACAAATACTGCTTTTCCCATTCTGCTCTCATCATTAATGAGACTGTTTCTGGGTACTGTAGCTACCAACATTGGTAGCAGATTCTTCCTTCCTGGAGGTCAGGTTAAAAACCTGACAAGGTTTGTAACCACCTTGTTTACAAACCACAAGGTTTGTTCACCCACTTTGAAAGTCCTGGTTATGGAAAACTCTCACAAACTCTGAAATATTACTAGAGAGAAAATCAAAACATATGGCCTGGTTGAGTAGAAGTTAAGAGTTTTGAGCAAAGCTTTTGAATCATGAAGGGTAATTACAGGGATGAACATTTAAGCCTCATTTTTTGTGGCTTAATATACTATTGATTTCTGAAACTCCTTACCAGAGTTCTTAGAACTGCTTCTCTGCTGGAGATAGCTCCATGTTTATCCCTGACTTTTAATAACTTTTTCTTTAATTCTGTTGCCTGTACAGTGGAAACACACTTTGTGGATTAATTTAGTTCTAGGCTGCTTTTCCTGCTCAAGTCCTGTTCTGTTTTCCCTTCAAATTGTAAAATCTCCTGTTTAAGTCATGTACTGAATACAAAATTTCACATGAAAGAAAATGTTCAAGGTTGTTCTTCGAGGCAATGTGAAATTTTGAAGGGTGAAAGGGGAATCCTCTAAAAAGAAATGCAGACAGGGGTGAGAGTGGTTTGGCCACGTGCAAGTAGATAAAAGGCTGGTTTAGAGTAAAAGGCTTCCCAAGATGTGAGAGTGTGTTAGCAGCACTGCAGTGCTTCCTTGGATATGACTCAGAGAGCTGTTGCTGTTTAATTAGACAGGAAAATTGTGACCCAGTCATGGCATGTGCCTTAGAATAACAGGAGTTTGGAGCAAATTGCAGTGAATATTAGAGCTGTTGCAGAAGGGAAAGCGAAGCAGAAATTTGAAATTACTTATTTTTTATATTAGAAAATATGGGTTTTTTCCCTTTTTTCTTAGTGTATGAATCATTACTATTTCTTATTTAATTATTTCAGCCCTTTCCTCCCTCCTGGAGCTGGTTGTCCCTGGTTGCTTTGTTTCCTGGCCAAAGATAAAACTGCGTGTGAAGCCAGCAAAGCCTGTTAAATAAGCTGTCAAAACACGAACTGCTTCATACCTTGGAGCTCAGTAAGGAAGCCAATTTTACACAACTTAAAAATGAAAGTCTTTCAGTGTCACCTTGTTGGAAAACCTGGAGATAGACTGCACAGAGCTCCTTTTCATTATGATGCACCTGTAGGCTATCCAATTTCTGTAAGGAATGGCGGAGGAAACATCACAGTCACAGCAAAACTGCCATGATAAAAGGCAGGGTTTTTTTCTTCAGGAACAGGTTTTAAATTAAAATGAGAAGATTGTAAATGGGGTTCATGGTGTTAGAGAAGGATTTGGGTAGATCTGTGTCAGACATCCTTCGATGTGGTAGAAGGAGCCTGAGATTCAGATATGTGAGAAAATAGCACCTTGAGAGAAAACTCGAGCACTTCAGAGCAAGTGTTCCACTTTCTGTCTTTGCAGCTCTAGCAAGGGCTCTCTTCTGAAGTCTGACTAAAGGCAGCTTTTTATTTGATGAGAGTTTCACATTAATTCAATTACACGTGTAAGCTGCATTCCATTTGCACACATGATGGTGTGGGAACTGACTGAAAGGTGCAAGAATTAAATACTGGTTTAGAGTTGAGGCAGCAGGTTTTGTATTTCAGTAGGAATAGTTTCATCTTAAAGCTAAAAGCTCTAACCATCAGTTTTTCCTAAAAATGCAGCTAGGAGAACCTAACCCTGTTCACATGAAAGTCAAGGAGCAAACTGAGAATATGGTTCTTATTTAGATATTTGATTCAAGAAAGCTTGCTTAGAAGACTCCAAGCCAGAGAATATTAACATAGAAACAGAGAATATTAACAAAAGGCACTTTTTAAATAATCAAATGCTAGCAAAAGCACTATCACTTTAAACTGTGATTACTGTACCAGTCTGCTGCAGCACAAACGAGTGGTGACATCTTAGAAAAAAATCTAATTATAGAGCAGGGATTCCCTGCAGAAGTTTTGACGTTTTAAAATACAAATAATATCATTTGGGGTGAAAATGCAAAGTGTATTGGTTTCTTCAAAAGAAATGTCTGAATCAAAGTTGACATTGATGTTTAGAAAAGATATCTAAAAGGAAAGAAACTTGCTTTTGACTGCTCATGGAAATGTCAGTAGAGAGTAAGGGACAAAGCTGGAAAAGAAATATTAACCCTTAAGAGGGAAACAACTCAACTTTCTAGAAACCCCAGAACAAAACCCATTCTAGTTGGGTTTGGCTATTCTAAGATGCTCCCAAAACCACTTGGTAGTGAATTAATACAGCCTTTAGTCTCACATGTGGCATCAAAGCACTGAAAACAACTCTCTTTGTGGTTCTAGAAAGTATCTAGAAGCCAATACTAACTGTCATTAAAACATGTGCTCAAATATGGCAGTTTTTGCAGAGTATTTTCAAGGAAAGGCCTAGGTAGGCTTTTTTTTTATTTATTATTTTTTAACCAGTAGGATCTGATTCAAGGTTGGATTTGTTGTGGAAATACATTTATCCAATGTTGCATCTGAGATGGGAAGAATTATAGTGTGACTGATGAGCAGCACTGAAAGTCTTATCTTCTTTCTATAACCAGAGGGGCCAAGCTACAATTCTCCATTTCCCTTCTTTTCTTATCTGCTCTCATCTGTCATGCATCACAGTTTCTGATTGATTACTCATTTTTTCTGTACGTTTAGCATGCACACAAGCACCAATAAAAATTGAATTTCTGTGTTTACAGCTCCTGCTGCCTGCTTGTAAGGGTCTTACAGGATATTTCCTGGTCTGCACATCCTCTTGTGATATGTGATAAGAAGGAAGGTTCATAAGAGGAAAAATAATTGGCTAAAGTGCAAAACAAGATAGGAGTGCAAGCGCATCTTGAACCTTGAGGGAAGTTATTAGTAGTTACATAAGGCTTGGAGGTTGGAACGTTGCTGTCCAGCACATTTATAACATCTGGGAAAAGGACTGGAGTTATCAGTTGTTAACATTTCCTGATGATGTTGAGTAGCAGATTATCACACTCGGGCCCTGGCAGTGAAGAATTGTAGATTTGAACAAAAAGTCAGCAAAGTTCAAAGTAACTGGGCAATGAAAGGGCCCCTGAGATTCAACACAGAGAAATGTCAAATTATGCACTGGTGGAATGGGAGGCTCTGAGTCGTGCCCAAGAGAGAGATCCTGGGCTATCATTGTAACATAATGAAAATGTAAAATTATGTCCCCTCCCCTTGAAAAAAAAAAAAAAAAAAAAAAAAAAGAAATTAACTCTGGGGATGTTCAGCTGCATTTGCTTTGCTGTTACAGGATTTCCTGATATCTGATTGTGGTCACTGAGGGAGGAATAATATTTGGGTGTCACCCCAAAGGTGCTCTCCCAGTGGCACACCCTGCTCTGCAGTCACTCGCTGCTTTGTGACTCAAACACAACAAGAACTATGAGCAGGCCAGCATAAAACAGATGAAAAAGAGTGTAAGAACACAAGGAAATGAGCAAACCCTACAATTCTGTCTAATTTCAGACTTAATTTATGGAGTGAAAAGAGGAATTCACACCAGATTTCTCTGTTCAGAGCTATTGGTTTAACAACCAAAAAAAAAAAAAAAAAACCCAACCAAACACATGTTGAATTCTTGTATAAAAAATGGACCTTGTAGTACTGAAGTCCCTGGGTGTAAGCCATGTACATCTTATAAATGGGCACTGGCAAAAAAAAAAAAAATTAGATCAAGCATAATGATTAATGCATAACCTCAATAATATATATTAAAGCAAGAAATGAGTCATATGTAACTTTAAAAAAAACCACAAAACACAGCAGAGGAAATATCACAGATTTCTTTTTTTTCTTTTAAATCATTCCCTCCTTGACTCCAGAAATAGCCTTTATATTTCATTTTCTAGTTATATTGACATTATTCCAGCCAACAAACCTGAATGATATAGAGGGATGGCAAATGGAATAGCTTGGAGTACCAATGGAAGAATTCCTGTTACTTTTTATGCCCTTCAGCTTAGTTCAAAGATTAGTGCTGTAAGCACAGTTAAAATGTATCAAGTGGTAGAAAATTAATTATGAATGTACTTTAAGTAGAGACTGTTAAACTTCAGCAGTTTTTAATATAGAACAAGCAGTAATGAAAATTATTATCATTATGGATGCTGACAAAAGAAAGGCCGTTCAAGGGCCCCAAAAGAGTCATGGCTGTGACACATTTACGTGGGTTTGTCTGAGAAAATGAGAGCCTTTTGTTGCTTTTCAGGAATAGAAACCCATTGGTCCCCCACAGAGCTAAAAGCAGATAGGATTTTAGAGGCAGTGCTCTTACCCTTAGAGTTTTTGAAGTTAAATTTAGTTTTTAGCTTGCTTTCTGAACATCATCTGTGGTTTATATGCTGGTCAGCCTTGAACAAACCCCTTAGGGCTGAGATTTTATTGATCTTTCTGACAGATGTCCTGTACTCTAGGGTGAATTGCTGCTTAAGCAATAAATACTTTTAAAAATATATTCCCCACAGTCAGGGAAGAGTGATTAAGACAAAAAAGCTCAACAGCTATTGTCAGAATTTGCAAGCATTTGTTGCTATGGTTGTAATTACAATCCTAAAGGAAAATCAAGCTTTTAGGCCAACTGTTGCCATCCATAAGAAGAAAAAAAACAAATACCAATTCATTCCCAAAAATTGTCTTCAGCACATTTTGTTGTTTATCAAAACAAATACTCATGTAAATACTGTCTTGATTTTGTTAATTATATTCCCACCAATACACCAGAGACTATTCTTTCAGAATATTAATTTCTTTATGTAAATTAAGAAGGGGGGTTAGAAATAATGCTGCTGTTGCAAACCATTTATCTGTTCTGTGGTGTAAAGAGATCCAATTTCAGCTGATTGCAGGATGATAATTGTGGTTACTGTTGTCATTAGATTTTTTACAAGGGAACAGGTTTTGTAGCTCATGGCTTGGAGGGCTGGTATTTTCAAATGGAAGATTTTTGTATGGACCTTGTTCAAGAAACACTTAAAATTTCCAGTCAGAAGCAATTCCCATTCTTGCTTCCAGCAGTCCTGTGCTCACAGGATTCATTATTGTGCTTGTCATGCAATTTTCCATTCACAAGACACAAAATTTTTAGTTTTTTTCATACCAAGATGGAGAGGTGACAAAAACATGGTCCAGGAACAGGTTTTTGCTTTCTGATAAATAGTTTTTATTCCAACACTGGGGCTCTCTGTGGGCATTCATCTCGTGGGCATATGGGCTGGCATTTATTTAGCCCATCAAATTTGCAACAGTGAGGGAACTCTTCCAAGATCAAAGGTGAATAATGCACAATAGCTTGTAGAGAAGATGTTTGCCAGGTTTTTACTTTGTTCCAACACAGTGCTGAGGTTTGTTGTATAAAATTTTGGTGCAAATTCTGTCCAATGAAACTTTTTTTGTCTCGAGTGTCTATATTACAGATCAGTGCCATCAGTTCAGGAATAACTTTATGAAGCTGCTTAGAAAAAATTGGAGGAAGGAGAAAATTCTCCCAAGCAAGCTGTTAGCAATCTGTGGTGGAGCCTTTAGGGAGAAGGCTACAATGGGCAATTTTGGGCAATAATGACTGTAAGAAGCACAGAGAAACACAAGCTGCTGCAAAGGGACGTGCATCTCTTTGGCTTCCAAAACAGCCCAGGCTGGGGGAGGTACAGAACCCTCCAGCTCCACACAGGCAGGAGCATCTTTTGGGGAAAAAGGTCCCCAAGGGGCAGGATGAGGTTTAGGCTGTTGGTGTATGGATGCCTCACATCCTTTGCCAAGGTGAGGGCTGTGTTTGCAGCAGCTGAAGGGCTGGGGTTGTTATCCCAGCCAGGAGCTGCTCCCAGAGCCTGCTGTGCTCACATTGGGCTGTGAGCTCAGCAAAACTGAGGTTTAAATTCTGTGGGGTGGTAATAAACCCTCTGAGCAGGCAGGGATGGGATGAGGGGACCATGGGATGCCCAGTAATGTTTTCACAATCGTGCTGCCATGTCCCAGTTCCACCTTGTGTGCCACAAAGACATCAGATTTTTTGTTTCTAAATAACCAGTTTTCCAAACCCTTTAAACATAAGCTAGCCCTTTTCCTGTTACAGTACAATACTTATAACAAACCCACTGGTACCTCTTAAAATACAGTTATAAAACTTATAAATCTATTGTGACTTAGTGCTTCCCTCAGCAGGAACAGTACTGGTAGTCAATTAAAATGCTGAAGGAGAAATTAACTGAAGGAGCATTTGAACCAAGCAGATGAAAGACAAGTAATTTTTTCTTATCTAGGAAATACTTCTTCAAACAAAATAGAAGTTAAAGAAGCATCACTGAGATGTTTAGATGGAGAGAAAATGGTTCCTTAAATGACTGACTTCTTATTTCTTAGATTTTCAAATAAGGCCTCCAACTGTTGGATTCTTCTTGGAAGCAAATTCTTTTTCAGCAATTCAGTAAGGGATAGCAGCATAATCATTTTCAGTGTCTGTTTAAGCAATACAGGACTTAAATCTTCTTTATGAAGATGTTTCCAAACACTAAACTATAACAAGGAAGTAAATTTCATATAAAATCTATTTCTTCTACTTCTGTCTTTTGGTGAATAAGGAAACTCAGTCATATTTTTTATCATTTTTCAATTACTGTAACTTTTGTCTGACTTTGAATGCACTGAGCTAATGTCTTAACAAAACAGTTTTAGGATGAGAATAAGTATCCAGGATCCAGGGATAATTGTTCCTAACTTGCTGTTAAAGCATTTAGTGACTTTAGTAGGTGACATCATGGCATGTCTTATGAATTCAATCCCTTGTCTAGGAGGAGATTTTATATTACCAGAAATGGAAATGGAGACATAGTAGTTTTATTTCCTATGTTTTCCAGTTTTACTAATTCTGTCCAGTTCCTTTCCTGTCATTATGTGCAAGTCTTGATGTTTGTCACCAAATAAATGAGCTCTTGTCCTTCATGTAATTAGAGATCTCAACTTGTGCACAGCTTTTCTGGTGCATTAAAGTCATGTTCACAAATTATTTGAAGTTGGTGTATTAAAAAATATCTGTCATCAAACTCTATCAGCAACACTGAATTCATTTCCATGGCCTTTTTTTCTGACCTTCTCAAATAATACTCCAAAGTGCATAAGGATTTAAAGGAACTCAGCTTTAAGCTTTTTGGGGTCACGTGTTTACTATTTTTAGACAAATATTCAAGTTAGGCTTCAGAACTTAATTTCTGAAATAAGTTATTTGAAGCATGACCTGAGTTTACTTCCATGTATGAATATTATATGAAAGGATTAAGACTAGCCCTTGGAAAGCAATCCAAGGTTCTCTTACAAGACTCCATTCCTTTTTTTCAGGCAGCTTTGATCTGCTATTCTTTAAAACCAGGCAGATTTTCCTTTCTTTAGTAGAGGTTTTGTACTGGAGATCTGCTTAGGAAACTAAGAGATATATTCAAATTCTTAATTAACACTTAGTGAAAGGCTCTAATCCATACAAGATGAATAAACATCCAAATGTGAATAACTTAGAATAACTCATAATAATAATAACTCAGAATAACTGAGTAAAAGATGAATAATAAAAGCTGTGCTGCAAATGATAAAAATATTGCTGTCAGCAAAGAAACAGAATTTCTGAAAAAGTAATGAAACCATGTTTCAGAAAAAGCCCCCAGACATGTTTGAGGGTTATGTAAGAATTACTTCTTATGTCTTTTCTACCTCTGTTCAACTTTAGAGTGGTTCTTCCTCCCAAGATTGTCCCAGTTCACAGCTCATTGCCAATCACCCCACACACACTTCAGCCACACCAAATGTTTACTGTGGTCAGGGGTCTGTAAAAGTGTCAAAGGTGCAGAAAATGTGGCACTTCTGCCCTGTCTCCACCCCTCTGCCAACTGCTTGTCCCCAGTGAGGAGCAGCTAGAAAGGAGGAAGGGTTTTGCAGGGCTGATGGAGACAATGAGGCAGGAAAGCAGAGAGAGGCAGTAAAGTGAAAGGTGTGACAGCAGCACAGCCTTGGGGAAGGGGTGTCCTGAGGGATTGGGGATGACAAGGTTCTGAGCCAGTGGAGGGAAAAGAGATTGTGTAAAGTCTGAATGAAGAGCAGTTAGTGGGACTTGAGAAAAAATGAAATTGTTTAAGCAGTTAGGGAAAAATAAATAATTAGGTGCATCCTTATGATTTTCACCCCACAAGGCAATGGAACATGTTTAACCCAAGCCCCACTGAACAGTCATGTACAGAAATTTAAAAAAACACTTTTTTTTCAATTGACTTATTGACAGATGGATCAAGTCAACATTCAAAAGTGACATATGGAAAAACTTCTAACTTTTTTAAAATATACTTTTTCATCATGCCTTCCAAAACAGGAATGGAAATCAGGGCAGGATCTAATCATATTTCACATTATTTGCAGAGTTTCTCCTCACAGGTGCAAAAGTTCTCACAGCCACCACAGATTATTTATTTGCTGGGGGTTATCTGGTCTGCTCTGCACCATTCTTCTGCCTATCAGTGCTTTCTGACCTGAGCACACAGTTTGCTTGCTGGATTACAGGAGCAGCTTCAGTCCCCTCCTGGTATCTCCAGAGACTCCCTGTGCGTGATATCAGCTCTCACAAGCTGATAACGGTGTCACAAATTCTTCCCCATTTTGATGTAGTGTAATACAAGCTGTTGTACAAGTCTTCATGTCTCAAGCTTTTTGATACAGTACATTTATTTTGTAATTCTGAGAGTTCTCAGACACCAAAATGAACCAGACAAGTGTTGACAGCATGAACAGTAGGCACAGGGAAAAAAAGCAAAAACTGGAACTCAGAGTATTGGAATTGTAATTACAGTTTTTAGTATTGGATTTTTAAAAACATTTTTATGAAGTTAAGATCCTTAAATCCCTCTAACCAAAAGCTGAAATGTTATCTGCGCTGCAATTTGCTTTTCTCTTTGGATTTTGCTGGGTTTGGGAGGCCTTGGCATTCCTTTGTTCCTCACCCTGTCAGACAGCAAAGCCACACCAAATCCTCGTGGGCCAGGTTGTCTGTGGCAGTCACAAACTGTTTTGCTCCCCAAAATGCTTGGCCTGAGGTAGTTCAAAGAACAGGGAGAACATTTCCTTCTGCTGGAAATTTCTGTCAGTCGTTTCAGCCCACATCCAATGTGATATTTTCAAGCTGTTTCTCCACTGTTGCCAGACCAGACTCTGTGGATGTGTCTGGATCAGTTATGAGCAGACACAATTCTCCATCCCTCATGTGATCTCACATTGCTTCCTCCAGAAGACTGCAAACCAGGTAGACTATTGGTTCCCAATTCTTATGCTTGGGAAAGTATGAATAAATAGAAAGAAAATACTTCAATCTTTTTATAGGAAGCATTCTTTTCCCTAATATTGGTAAATGTGTGCCAATGATTTTTAAATGTTACTAATTGAAGATGTGATATGGAAGTATTTACTGGAGTATCATCTTTCTGCTCTTATTGTGTAAGTCTTTGTATATCTGATTTTATTAAAATTTAATTTTAACTATCATTTCATAGTTGACCCTGCCTCTGACAGGAAGGTTGGGCAAGATGGGCTGGGACCTTCAGAGAATGTCCCCAGCCTGAATTATTCTGTGATTCAAAATTGTTACACGTGTAATTGCAAAGATCCTTGAAACAGACTGTGACAATCCAGGTTTACCCCAAGAAAAAGGCCCCACTGAATTGCTGAGGTTAATGGGGTTTATCACTTTCTCAGTGACTTTTGAATCCACCTATTTATGAATATTGGTGTTGCTTAACAGTAAAATTTACAAAGAGCCTTAAAAATGCTGTCACCTTTAATGATGCTTTACTTACTGGTTTTATTTGCACCAATCCAGCCAACTTTAAATGGAGTCACAGAGTAAACCATCCCACTGCTCATTTCAGAGAGTAAGCCAGCTCTCTGAGACTTCTCAGCTCTCTGAGATTTCCTGGAGTTCCAGCAGAACCAAGCAGACGGCTGCCTTGAGACGCTGCCTTTTTTCCTGGTGCATATTTTCACAGGTTATTTTTAGTGCAGTTATTTGTGGTGAGCACTCCAGAGCAGAGTTTGGGAGAAGGTGCAAAGCTGCATTTGCATGCAGGGAGCAGCGCCAGCTCTGGCCAGGCTGTGCTGCTGGGGCAGATGTGTGTCCATGTGCTGTGGGAGGGGAAGGGACAGGGATCCCAGCTCCTCCATCCCACTGCCCTTGCTCATGTTACCCCAACCATCAGGCACTTGGGTCGGGTTGTAAATAGAATATGACATGCAGGCTTTGATGGAGCTGATCTCCCCTTCTGGGTGTTTACACTCCAGTCTGTGGGCTAAATTTGGGGACCTTTCTGTCTAAAAATTCTCTGCAGAGGATATACAGTGAGGGAGAGGAAGAAAACCATCACCAAAACTCCTCCAGGGGATGGTGTTCCTTGATATTATTATTCCTTGGACATTTTCCATGTAATTTATAGTATCTTCAGCTAGCTAATGGAACAGAACTGACACTGTCTTAATATTTGACAAGCTAATATTCCCACATGTAGTAAACAAGGTTTTATGTGAAGTCTTCATATTTTCTTAAGTGAAACAGAAGCAGACAGCCTTGTTCCTTTTCTGAGCAAAACATTCAAGTGTTGCACACTTCACATTATGCAGTTTTATTTTTGATGTTGTAGTCAAGTGATTAAATCCTGCTTTATCTGGTTGACTTGAAGACTCATTGCAGCAACCTTTTGAGTACTGCTGCTGAACATGTAGTGGCCATAAGGATTATTTTATCCAGGTATGTTCTGTGGCCAAGTGGGTAATGCAAACTTTCTAAAATAATTCTTACATTTATAATAATTTCATAACATCTATATATACTCACATATGCCTGGATTAGATAACAATGACTCACCTTTTCTGTAGCCCACAGTAAGTTGGTGTTTGTTCTCTAAAATGGGCATCTGTGGATTCAGCTGTTTCACATATCCTGGCATCACTGCTTATTTTTGTATTCTGTATTTACACAGAGTATATTTGACCCCATATAGCCTGAAATCAATTATGTCTCATCAGAAGAGACAGAGAGTTAAGGACCCTTCCTTTGTAAGGCTGTAGCTGTGTTAACAAGCAGCTTCCAAATGGAAAATGGTCAATTCCTCAAAAGTTATTAGTTCTTGTTTTCCTGCTCCAGAGTATGCTCCTGTGAGTACAGAATACTCATTAGACATGGTTTGTAAAAATCCTACTTAAAATGATGCATTATCTAGCTCTATGCAGAGTTTTCTGAGAGGTGCTTTTTCTTTGGTAAATTTTTGACAGTGTGAGTGAAGGCAATATGTTCTTGTTGCAGTCTGAAATGGTTCAGATTTTAACAAAAATAGTTAAATCTCCTGATTCTAGGATTACAAAGCAATACACATATTGGCTGGTTTTCAGTGGATGGCACAATATGTCTACCAACACTTAATAGCAGAAATCATGAACTGCTTTTAAAAACCTAAAATAACCAGACAGGTTGTTCTGCAATTGAATCTAAATCTTCCTCTTGCTCTTCCTGTAAATATTGCATGGATATCTTCTATATCCATGCAATATTTACAGGAAGAGCAAGAGGATTGCAAACTTCCTCCTCCCTGTGATATTCCCACATTTATTCTCCAGATGTGCTCCAAAGGGGATCAGCTCTACTGCATAAGCAAATTAGGCAAGAGCTGTGCTTTTTATTGATGCTGCCAGCAAGGTGGTGGAGGTTTTTGGAATCAGCTCTCCTAAAGAAATCTCTCTGGATCTGATCCCTCACTTCATGCAGGAGTATGTACAGTCAGCTGTCATCACTACCTACAGAGCTTTAGTGTACCTAGTGCTTTAAAAAAGGGTAGAACTATCTAATTATATAGAAAAGTCATGAATCTCGGAAGTAATTGGATTATTTTCTTCATGTATTCAGCCTCTCCCTATTTTAACTCCTTTGCTGCCAAGCCATTTGACTTATCCAATAACAATAAAAAGCACAGTATGAAAATTGCATCAGCATCCTTTCCATTCATCTTTTCCATTCACAACAGACCTATGATGTGTTGGCATCACCTGCTGAATCTGAGCTTCAGAGCAGCCCTTGAGGCAGTGTCTGCTCTCTAGTCTTGTGTCTGCATCCTGCTTCCACCCCAGAGGCAGCTGTGGGGTGCCCTGCTCCACTGTGCCCCCAGCTTTCCTTCCAAAGGAGCTGGAACAGCAGCCAGGGCAGAGCTCTGGGCAGCCCCAGGATGTGCAGGGGGGCTCTCAGCTCTGCTCCCGAGCTGCCTCAGGAGCTGCTCCCAGAGCCAGGAGTGCCCAGCCCAGCACAGAGCATCTGTTCCTGGTGGGATCTCTGCGTGCCCAGAGCTCCAGCCACACCCAACTGGAACTCCTCCCAGTCCTCCCAGTGTTGCAAAGGGAAGCACAATCAATTACAGAAAAAAAAACAAAGCCAAGAATGTCTTTATCACTAAGAATATCTGAGAAAATCTTTAATGCCTTCTGATGTGATCACATCTCCTGACTCATCTGTGTCATTCCTTTGTCCTTTTTCAGCCAATCTAAGTTGAAATTCCTCCTGCACTTGTGCCCTGCTTTTCAATTCTTTTGCTTGTCACTATTTTACTGTCAAATTTCTCTGCATCAGCCACGGTCATTTAATCATTCTTGTTGTTATCAAGCTTTATGAATGAGATGCCTTTAACCTGTTTTTTCTTCACTGAGGAGATGCTTTGTAAGATCCACTTCCTCTGCTCATTTACAGTAAACGAAAGCCTACTTCAGAGATGTGGTAAGCACTGAGGCGTGTGAGTACACTGTCTAGTGGAATCCTTTTGGATGAAGTCATTTATTTATCCACATTATAAATTAAGGAAGTGGTGAGGAACACATGGTAGTGTAGTTTAAAACAGAAAGTAGTGTGAGGGTAAAGATATGGAGAGAGAACAATGGAGACAGGAGAGCAGACAGACAAAGACAAGCACCCAATTGAGTGCAAGATTGTAATCATGCTGATTATTTTCCTTCTGTACTTCTTCTTCCTGGCTTGCATTTTTTTTGTATGCTCTTGATACCATCCATTGTAGGACAGATTCACTTTGCCTGGCTTCACGAGCCTTCTGAGTGCCATTCACCACAGAGAGTCTAATTTGCTTGTCCTAAATCACCCTCTGGAGGGGCCTCTCTTCTCTGCTGAAGCACCTAGAGAGCATTGTTTCTTATTATTGGTATCTGGAATAAGTGGGAATATTCCATATAATACACTTCTTTCTCTTTCCTGCTGTGTTTTCAGATAAGCATGGAAAGCATTTGTCAAACCTCGGGAATTACTACAATTTCAGTAATATTTTATTGAATAGGAACTCAAGGATACTGGAATTCAAAAGATAATGCAACACTAATTGCAGCAGTTATGATTTCCAATATTATTTTCTTTACCTTTGAGAAAGTTGTTTGGGGATTTTTAAATCAATGGGGAGAACATAAGATACGGCTGAAGGAAGGATTCTTAGTGTATCCCTTTGTGTAAGAACTTACTGCTCTGTTCATTTGAGCAATATCATTATCATAAAAAACATCAAAAATCAAACTTTAATAAGCATCTATTTTGTCTTCACTGATACAAGCATCTTTATTACCAGTAATGAAGGCACACTTGAGATTTAGTGCCTGTAGAGTCGAGTATTTCAAGGTTAAAAATGCGGCGCTCAGAACAACATCTCTTTTTCTACCCCTTCATGGTTGATTTGAGGAGGTTTCCTCACTGCTTCCAAAAGCACTGCTCCACCCCTTGTCCCAGCCCTGGCAGACTCAGAGGTGGCATCCTCCCAGAGCTGTGCTCTGTCCCTCTGACATCCCTAAAATATTTTGGCTGAATGGTTGGCACTTCTGTGCAGGCTGTACAAAGCCCCAAAGCCAACGGTTACAGCATTTCTGAGATGTATTGTTTCCGTGATAAGCTCATGACTTTCCTATGAGTTTCTCCAAAGGCTCAAATAATAATAAACATGCAAATGATGTGTCAAGATAAGACCCAAATTAAGCTTTTTATCCTACCTTGAAGAAGCTCGAATTGCAAGCAGCCAACTTTCAGATAATGGCACAATGCTGCAAAAGGATCCTGACTTGTGGAAGGCTTTAAAACAACAGAACAGGCAGCACACACGGGGCTGTTTTCTCACATTTCAGTGACAGATTATTTCAGAGAACTCTCTAGCCCATTTCCTATTTCCTTTGCCCTTGGCCTGCTGAGTAATATTTGCATTTTTCCCTACAACATATCTCCTCTCTGGACGGAAGCTTCTGATAAATGTTTTCCGTTGAACTTCCTTCAGCATCCACATTAAACAACGCCTTTGCCAGGGACCATTTCCTGAGGCCTCCACTTTCTGCTGCTGGACAACATCCACGTCGTGCCTGCCCACTGCCACGGCGTGGAACTTGGGATTGCAGGGCATTCCCCAGTCTCAAAATGTCATTATCTCAAAAATCGTGCCAGAAATTCTCTCCAGAAATCAAAACTCTCCTTGAAATTGTAGAAATATTTCCTGCAGGACAATTGTAAAGCGAAGAAGTAAAAATAGTGGAGAGTTAGAGCTAGACTTTGAAGGGGTTTTGTGAGCTAAGGATGTCCTTGGAGGAGCAAGATAAAGGTAGAATATTATGTATGTTATGCCCTGGTGTTGGTAGGTGATTAGAATAGTAGCAGAGCAGAGAACACACCAAGATGAATTTTAGTGAGACTCTTTGATAGCAGCTTTCATTTATTTTACAGGATAATATTCAGCAATATACCCCTTCCAGCCTGCTAAAACATTTTTGTGTTTAGGCCCATTTTTCTCTGAGTCAAAGGTTTTAATAACTTTTCAGTTATAACAGTTAAGATTCAGGTATTTTTGTACACGTTTAAGTGGCAGCTAATGATTCATTAGAGTTTTACTGTGAAAATAAAGTTGCTAAGCTACATTCATGTTGCAATTAACTTCAAATTTAAAAATCTCTTAAAGCAATCCTTTCAAGATTGCATATAAAAGGATGTCCTTTAAGATGGCATATAAAAAAATCTTATCTTTAATTTCTCTTCAAAACATACTTTATAAATAATCGTAAGCTAGATCTGATCTGTATTATAATATCCACCCAAAAGGCCTATCTTGAAAAACTATTTTTTTCTAAAAATCAAGTAACTTTTCTTACATTTTTCTTGTCCTAAATTTCTCTTTTGCTAAAAACCGCAAGCAAATGCAAATCTGTTCAATGTATAACTCCATGTATTGCACAATTATGGAGTGTCTCAATGAATTTGATTATAAAACTTGCACCATTTTTCCCTACAGAAAAAATATGAAACAAATGCACTTTTAAATGTGCTCCTTGAGTGCATTTTTCATTGAAGAGTTTTACAAAGAATTACCCCCAGTGTAATGTATTTTAGCTCATGTACTAGTGCCCATGTTCCCTCAAAGTCTTGTGAAAACTGATAAAAAAATATGTAGTGCTGGCTTACCAAGAATAATTTTTAAATCTTAGTAATTTATCTTGAGAGACTCCACGATCAATATCATCCAGCACTGTGAGCCTGCTGCTTTATTATCCTTTTTATCCAAGTGTGGAGAGATAAAGCATTGATTTTTGTTTGTTGTGTGTGCTGTAAAAACAAAGGAGAAATGTCATTTTTGAATGCCAAGGCTATATGAGTATTGTTTTATTGATTTTCAATTAAACAAAAGTTATGTAAGGCAATAGTTGACATTGCTTTGGGGAAAAAATAAATGCCATTGAAATAAATTTTAAAAAAGCCAAGCAATACCTTTGAAAATAATTTATGGCAAGTTCATCTCCCCAGCTGAGCTTTCAAAATTATTTTGCCATTGGATTCAGAGTAATGTAGCTTTGATACTGCACAAACTTTGAATAAGTAAGGATTGACAGTATGAAAAAGAACAGTACAGTTCTTTATTTTAGAGATTTCCTACTTTTGGGTTTTATTATTGTGTTGACCCTATGCATTACAACTGACTTCTCTAAGAAAAAGAAAACCTGAGATATTTCATATTTTCTCTGCACTATTTTTCCCTATTATTAATAACTTATTCCATTTTTTTTATTTGCTTATTAAAGTAAATTTTATTCACTCAGGAGGGCCATTTGTTTAAATCTGTGGTGTCTTGTAGGACTAAGCTATTGAATTTTAACACAGGAGGAAGGAAGCCACCTGCTGCTGAGAGATAGAAAATAGAGTTCTGCTGTAAAGGCTGTATGGCAGGGGCAGCCTGTAATTAGAGATAAATGTACAGGCAGAAAATCCATATTTAAATGCATTTGGAATTGAATGTGTTACCCCTGTGTTATAGGAACATTGGGGTTTGATGTGCTCTTCAAGCACAACCATGCACTGAACTGCACTCAGACCTTAACCTTTAAAAAACAGGAAGGATTTTTAGGAACCTTTAGTTTTGAATTTATATTTTCCTCCCTTTCTCTTTAACTGTGCACTCCAGAAATGTCACACACATTGAAATTACTAGTGAGGAGTTTCTGTAATCCCAAAATGCCAAGAATTTATCTGCTTTTACTATGAAAGTGCTATAAAACTTCAAGAACTAGAAATGCGGGTGGAGATTGTAAAATGTATCATTATCTAAATATAGTTTCCACAGACAGTGATATATATAGATACTGTTTAAAGAGCTTCAAATTCTCAATTCCTTGCATATTTTTATAAATGTATGAAGTAAGAAACCTTTGTAGAAACGCCCCAAATGCTCAAACAGGCAGATTTGAGAAGTCAGATACAATAATCCCAAACCTGTTCATCTCTTTCAAGTTTTGCTGACCATATGCTTTCTGCTCAGCAAATTCTGGTCATCTACTGAGTTTTTCAAACTAACTCACAAGTTATTGTATTCCTTGCCTACATGGTGATCAAAAACCCTCAGTGTGTCAGCTGGGCAGGAATTAGCATCTACCATCTGTCCTCAGTGGGATCCTTATCAGCACACAGGGGAAAGAATTCCTGTCTATGCTTTGGCAAATACAACAGGATTTCATTCCCTTTTAGCAGTTCTTGGGAGCAGGAGAATCCAAAAGGTATCAGGAATGTGGAAAAGAGGGCTTGAGATAATCAGTGAATAGAGAACAGGATATATTTTTAATGTTTAGGTTGTCTCTTTTGTTGAAACACTAAATGAATTTTTTATCTTGGTAAATTATCGGGACTGTCCTGTCATGAAATAATTCTCTGCAAATTGTTTCCTGTTATTTCCCATGTTGCTATTCTGATACATTTATAAATTTCTCCATCACCTTGGCATAGATAATCAGAAACTTATTTCCCCAAGTGTTTTTTAACCCTAGGTAAATTTTTACATGTCCATCAAAAATGATGAAAATTTGAAAAAAAATAGAATCCCTTTTTGCTGACAATGTCTTTATTCTGCAAGGCCATGGAAGTGTGGGAATGCTGGAAGGAGGACTTGAGTTATTAAGTGATAAAGGAATGGGAGAGAATTGCAGGGAGGGAAGAACTGAAGTTTCAAAACAACCTGAAGAGGAAGGAGATGAATTTTTAGACAAAGGGCAGGGTGAAAGTATTGTGTTGCATGCAGGAAATGGCTTCCTCGTGTCTTACTATTGTTATGATACCACTCTTATAGTGACAAAAATGAATATTTTTGTATCATAATTAATAAATAGATTCAAAGGTACACCTGCCATCAGTTTTCTGTGCAATCAGAGTGACTTACTGCATTGTAAATTTTGTATGTCCATGAAAGAGGCCCATCTGTAGAGGTGAGGGGTTTACAGATTCCAGGATACCTTTTTCTCTGTAAATAAGATCACTTATGAAACATTAATAGTAATTAAAAAACAAGATACTTTTCCTCAAAGCTCTTTTGGGTCTCTAAACCTCACTGAGTTATGTATTTAAGGGAAAAAAACAGGTTAAATCTGTAGTGGTTGGAACCAGATTTTCTTTTCATTCTCAATGTAAAGCAGAGCTGTGTGATGGCCCATGTTGTTTTTGACGTGGAATTGGTGTTTCAGAACATTGTAAACATTGGGAAGCAGACAGCACAATAAGATCTTTTTTGAATTTGCATTTCCAGAACTTCATAGCTTACCAATTTTTTAGAATGCTCTAGAAGTGTGGGGGCTGTCACATGGTGGTGTGAACAAGCATTGGTTATGAAGGTGCTGCCACTTTTGACTAGAAATAATAATCTGGGAGTTCTCAGAATCGAAGAATAAAAAGCAGAAAGTTCTAAAATACCAAGTTCCTGCAATGTGAAAAATTAATTGTTTCTACAACAGCACGTCTGGCTAAGCTGCCATGGCAACAATTGCAAAAGATACACTCCCTGATCAAATTTCCCCTCAAATTAAAGATGCAGTTGGGAAGTGTTTGCTGCAGAACCACACTTCCTGAGTATGTGTATTGCAGCACCACTCCCCAGCAGGCTCCAGCTGCAGCAGTGCAGGATCCTTTCTGCAACCAGACATTCTCTGCAGCTTGGGATTGTTCTTGTGTGGTCACATTCCCATGGACATCCTGTTTAATCCTGAGGAAGTGGTGGTTAAAAGAAGGAAGGGACAGTTTGGGAGATAATTTCTGCTCCTGCCACAGCCCTGTTTTCTATTTGCTCTCAGGAAACAACATAAAATGCAACCAGATCATTTTCTTAGCTCTAATCCTGACACTGTGGTATTTAGCAAATGGGTTCCAGTCATCCTCAGTATTATGTAATTGAATGGTAATCTTAAAATTTCACAGTTTTTACTGGAAATGTACAAACACAAAAAGAGAATTTGTTATTTTGTCTGAAAACTCACTGTCTTGTATCAGAAATTTGCTCCTTTTTGTGCTCTTGGTACTTTAGACACTGGGCCTGTGCCTAGATAAAACCCTGGTGGGTTTGAATTCAAGGGTTGGGTTTTGGATTATTTTTAATTTTTAACTGAAGGGGTCCCTCTGCTGGCTCCTTCCAAAACTCCTTTCCATAGGTTTGGAGGGGTTGGAGTTGTTACCTTTGAAATTTAAGTGCACCATTAGTAACATAAAGCATTTTCATAATGAAAATAAGTAAATATTATTATTATGTACATGGTGAGTACAGCTGTCTTCATATGATTTTAGAAATTAGTTTTACAAACTTGCAAGAAAAAGATAGGTTTTCATAATGGTATTTTAATGATAAAAAAAATACACCATAATTGTATTTGAAGAAAATTATGAGAATAATACCCTTCAAGTTTGGGGGGGGGAGGGGGTGTGATTTTTTTTTAAATCTCTCTTGGAAGAAGAAGCTAACAATAAAAATATTTAGCTGGGTGAAGTAATGTCCCTGTCTCTGTTTAGAGCCTAATTCCAGTTATGTGTTAGATTGCCTACAAATCTTTCCAAGATATTTAGAAGAGAAACATGTTAAATTTTTGTGTTTATCCGTATTATTTAGATTTTAAATGAATATCAGAATTTTGATTTAAATATGGAGATCTGCCCTGGGCTGGGAATTTGGAGATGTAGATTCAGTTTTTAGTGGTTTTGATCAGAATTTTTGTAAAAAGGAATGAAACATCAATAATAATGTTTTTAATGCATAGAAAATTAGGTAATGCTTCAATAACACAAGGAATTCTGTGATTTCTGTATCACAGAAATCATATTAAGAATTTGAGTGCAACTGCTTATAGTGGAAACTGTTACTTTTGAAGAATGCCTTTTATTGAAAATTAAGATTATGGAATTTTGAATGAATCACATTGTAATTTCATACTATGTCTGAAATACAGTCAAGTAAAAAAAAACATATTTTTTTTCTATTTAGCTTAGCAAACTGAGCCCTATTTGCTGCACTCATAAATGTTCAGCCAGGAATGAAAGTGCTGCAGTTCTAAAAAAAATATATTTTGGCTCCATCCACTGAATTCACTGGGACAATCACACATAGTCCTTCTGTAAAGTCTTATCTTGTTGCAGCCAGCTCCTGTGATGCCCTAGCCTCGTGCCTGGCAGCTGTGGTGTTATAAACCTGCCACCCCTGATGGAGCACCCTGGGGTGCCTTCCACACCTGATCCTGGCTCCTCTCTGGGACCTGCAGCTGGGAATTTGTGCCTTTCCCAGGCAGCACCACTGCCACGCTCCCAGCACATGGCCTCTGCCCAGCCACCACTCTTCCCTCTGCAGGTTTGATGCAGAGTCTGGCCAGGGTGTCAGATATCCTGAGAATTCACAAATTCACAGAATCACTGGGTTGGAAGAGACCTTCAAGATGATCAAGTCCAACCCAGCCCCAACACCTCACCTAAACCCTGGCACCCAGTGCCACATCCAGGCTTTGTTAAACACACCCAGGGATGGTGTGTGAAGTTCTGGAATGGCCTACCTCCACCTGGGTAGGCCATTCCAGAACTTCATCACTCTTTCCATGAAAAGATATGGCAGGCCATTCCTGCTTCCTTATATCCAACCTCTATTTCCCTTGGCACAGCTTGAGACTGTGTCCACAATTCCACCCTCCTGCACCGATGGGAACACTCCCAGTGAGTACATTCACTTCAGAGCAAAAATGGGATCAGCTCAGAGCATTTTGAGTTGTGCTTCCTCCACCTCAGGGGGTTCAGGCTCTGGTGTGGCCACACTGCCTGTGAGGTTCTCCTGAACGAGCCCACAGAGAGGAGCACAGACATTTCCACCATCCTGTGCCACTGAACTAAAAAGGAAAAGTTTCTCAAGTTTCTTCTCTCATCCCCCTGCCTGCTGCTAAGGCGTTGTTTTGAGTTAAAATTTGGGTTTTAGGAATGAGTTTTGTCTGTGGGCCTTCAGGAGAGTAATTTAGTTTTCCCAGAGTCCTGAGAAAAACTCTGAAATCTTCCAGGGAATTGTTAGACCCTTTAATTTTCTCACTTCTGGAGCCAAGGTCAGGCAGCAGAGGCATCTGAGGGGATGGGGATACAAAAACTGTGGTTTTAGAGACTCATGATTCTCATTAGAATATCCAAGGCAGGTAATTCCATAAGGAATGGCAAAGAGTGACTAACAAACTCCATTGTGTGGGTTGGCCTTTGATGCAATGATTCTTGCCCAATTAACTGAATTTCCAGGGGCCTCTCTGAAGCCTCAATACAATGAAGAACTTGTTTAGCTTCAAGCATGTTCTCAAGTCCCTCCACTGTTTGTGTATGTCACAGTGCTGCTTTCAATCAGAGTCTCAGCGTCCAATTTCAGACTTGAGCATTATGTAAAATGTAAAAATAGCCTGGTACATGCATTGAAATGCCACATGCATTGTAATCCCAGGCTTTTGTCACCTCCTAATGAAGCTGGGCACTCAAGGCATACTCCTTCCATTATCCAAACCACCACTGTTCTCCTTGCCTTGGTAATCTGCTCCTGACAAAAGATAAACAAACTCTGACCCAGAGAGTTAAATAGGTTTATATGTCTGAATCAATACACCTAAGTATAATATTGGCATTTAGATTTAGAAAGTAATTCATAGTAAGTTTAGACTTGAGCTTTAAGTACTCTGTAATGAGTTGGCATTTATCTGCTGCCCTTGTAATTGAAAGCAGTGACATTTTGTTTTCTTCAAGCACATTTATACTACCCAGGTGAAATTGATAGTTGTCATTTCCACAAGGACAAAATGACTGGGCAGACAAAAATGTGGCAGAAAAGTTGTTTGTACAGATTCAAAGCTGTATTTTTGTATAAGTTATAAAAGGAATAAAATTGCTAAGGATCAACTACTTCTGAGGTCCAAAGTCTAATGTGGTCTCTCATTTGGTAGCTGCTTTGTACAGGGAGCTGAAGTTGTGAAGGAAGTATCTGAAGTGTGTTTTGCTGGCACAAGGATATTGTGTGTGATATTACTGGATTGCAGTTATGGATGGGATTTGATAAAGGAACTTTTGCAATTGCTGCTCCACAGTTAGTGTTTTATTGTCCCAGAAGTGCAGGAGCTGTTGGAGGAACAGCAGAGCGTAACAAAGGAGAAAAAATGAGAAATTTTCCCTTTTTTTCCCCGGCTACCCAAGTTCAGAGAGCTTCAGAAGATGAGTTCAGGCTCAGAACTGATTTTGTCAATTCTTCACAGGTATGTCCTGAGAGCTGCTGAGCTCCTCAGCACAGATATTCAGCAATTTGTAAAATGCAGCTTCTCACAGAAATCATATACCATAGTAATCAAATACCTCAGTGCTTTTCCTTGGGTTTTTCAGTGTTTTGGTTTTGTTTGGGTTGTTTTGGTTTTTTTTTCATTTCAAATAAGGCAAGAAAATTTCATCGCAGAAAATACAATTGAATACAAAACATACAATGAAGTGCTGTGAGGAAATGAGCAGCTGACAGACATAGTTTGCTGTGATTGAGAGGAAACATTTATGTGCTTGTGAGAAGAGCATGTTTGCAGTCATATGTCTCAACAGAAGGAGAGCAGTAGTGGAATTTCCCCCGGAGCAGGGGCACCGGAGCATTCCGAGGGAAGGAAGTGTGCTCGTCCCCAGAGAAGTGAACACTTGTTTTCTTGGCCACTTCACAGCCAGGGTTGAAAAGTGATATTATAGATGTTTCTGCACAGCTGAATGAGGAATTAATAAACAGCAGAGCAAACAGGTTGTATGCAAGACAGTCTCAGAGATCTGTGTTTTCTGTGTTTCTGGGCAGCCTGAGGCAGGGCAGTTCCAGGCTGACTTTGTGTGTCAGGCCCTGGACTAAGCTGCAGCAGCACCACAGAGACCATTCAGCCTGGGCTGGTTTATTGAGCACTCTGGAAGCCCTCACTGGCTTCATCTGATGGTGCTTCAGGTGTCTGGCACGGCTCTGCAGGAATGAACATTTTGGGATCAGGGTGGTTTCCAGCAGAGCTGGTGTTTCTGCAGGGCACCACACTGGGGTCTTTGAGATCTCACTGCTGGGGGTTTCCCTCGTGTCCCACAGCATCCCAGCACCCACCATTGCAGAGAAAAATTGCTGGATTTAGGGATTCTGGGGGAGGACAATAGGTATTGTTTGATTTTGCTTCTCCTTGAGGAGGCATTGAAAGGTATCTCTGATTTTCAGACAAGACCCGAAACAACTTGATGGAAATTCATTAAGAGAATGGCTACCTTGAAGTGACCTAGATCTAATGAAGAATTACTATGGATGAATTTTAATTGTTGGAGGGGAAATATAAAAAAAATGTTAAAGTTGTCAAAAAGATATTGTGTCAAAAGTGATTAATGGAAAGTATTTCCTAAGATCAGGCTACATTTTGATTATTAACCATTTAGAAAAACCATTCCCTGGACCCTTCTGGCTGAGCATTGCCATGAGAATACAATGTTGGTGTGCTTGGAGAATGGTGATGGGGATGCTTTGATGTTGGGTATACTGATTCAGTTAATTGACATCAATATAGTTCATTGTTTCCAGCCTTTCATGTTAAATCAAAAGATGTTTTTGAGGCTCCCCTCTATTCACCTACTAAAAAAAAAAAAAAAAAAAAATTAAAAACCCCACACTAAGGCGGGTAAAATCTCTCAAGATCATGCTAAGATTTAATATCCTATGATTAGAATTCTAAGAATATAAATATCTTCATTCTAGGAATTCATTGCCTGGACTGGGAGAGAGACAGAAGGAAGTTCAGTGAGGTTCATACGTTTATATACTTGTTTTGGTTTTGACATATACATATATTATCTTCTCTTGAGCATTTAGATCTCTAATATCTGCAATATTTCGGGAGATTTGAGGAGAGATGGAGAAATAAAACATTTACTCTATGAAAACTCTGTCAGTTCTTGTCCATCTCACATTTTACCACTGGAGGGCGGTAAAATATTTTCAACTTCTCTTTTTCCCTTTTACTTATTTAAATTTTCCTTTTAATGTTTGAACTGCTGTTAAAACAAGTGTCTATTTTTAAAAAGGTGATTTACACAGTACCCAGCTCACCATCTCCATGTTTTATAAGTCTTAAGGATTTTTCCACTTTTGTTCTTAGGTCTTTCTTTCCTGCCCTTGTGTATAGGAAATTGTGGTCATGGTAGAGACAGGAAAAGAGACCAGAGCTGATGATCAAAGGTTTAATAAGATTTCCATGATGGAAAGTCTTTGGTGGCATAAAGGCCTTGAAAGTGATGCATTGGCATGGGCAGGTGTCAGCTCCCACAACCTGAGTGTAAAAATACAAACAAACTTTCTCCATACTCTGTTTCTGATGCTGATATTATCCCCAAATACTGTCTCTCTGTGTTAAATATGCTGTTTCTTCAACAGTAAAGAGGAATGTGCTCTGACCACGAGTCTTCAAACTGTCTTTTCCAAAAATCTACTTTATACCTATACTTAGGTTCATGTGTGTGTCTGTGCACCCTGGTTTTCATTGTCAGAGGATTGATGTGGGAGTGTGTCTTTAGATAGGAGTGTTCAATTTTTCTGGCTATTACTGTAAAGGTATCCAACATGCTTTTAGATGAGCTTAATATCCCACTTTTACCTATTTTAGACAGGTAAATACTATCATTGAAGAAAGCATATATTGTAAACCACATCGTATTAATATTTTACTTAAACTTCAGCTGAAAAAATATGGAAGGATGAGTTAATAGATACCTTTAGCTCCAGTAATTGCAAGCTATAAGGTAAAACTTGATTTTTCATTCCTCTTGGATCTTTTTTATTTGGATTTAATACAAATTATTCAAACAAGAGAACATGCCCCCTTGGACAAATATGGGGTTTCTTAAATGGTGAGTGAAATCCTGCACTCTGCTGAACGATGTCTGTCTGTTGGGATGAGTTTACATTGGAGCAGTTTTGGGTGAGGATGTTCTGGTAGGGACATCTAAGAAAAGGCATTGCAGCACCTGGATGAAATTATTCTGCTCACAGATTTAGTTCTTGGGCACTGTTTTATTGCCATTTCTGTGGGGTTTGGTAGCTGGGCACAGAAATAGAATATTCCACAGTTGTAAATTGCCTTATCCTTTTTTAACCTTCAGATGCCAGAATTAGTTGTTTGGCTTTGCCTCTTTGTTTGTTGACTGACCGAATTCTCTTTCTCAATGACTTCTGAATTATTTTGCAAAGCTTTTTTGACTGCTTTATCTCCCATTTCATTTCCTTTAATATCTACACCAGCTGGAATCCATACAAAAATGACATTGTTGCCGTGACATATTACCTTATTATAGACATCAATAATTTCCAGAGCTATTCCTACTCTAGTGATTGAAATTTCTAGGATGATATCAACGGCACTTAAAAGATCTGGAGAAGTGACAGATTGTAAAGGTTGTACTCCAGCAATCTAATTCAGTGCCATCAGGGAAGGAAATAACTCCACAGTATAACCAGGTAACCAATCTTAACTGGCTTCCTCAACTAAGTCCACACAGGAGGCTGCTAAACCCTGGCCCACTGCAACATCTTGAAGGAAAATGGGAAACAAAATAGAAAAGGGAGGAGGGGGAGAAAAAACCCCACATGAATTAGAATTAAATTATTGCAGTGAAATGTTTAGTCTTAGGCAAGGAAATGTCAAGGGTCTGACTCTTCCCCCCCACTGCTTGCAGGGTTAATGTGATGTGGTGAGCTCAGGGTGGTTTGATGGCTGCACTTGCTGATCTGAAAAGTTTTCCAACCTTAATGACTCCATGGTTCTACGACTGCTCTCTCCATAATTGTTCCAAATCCAACCAAATTGATCAATGATCCATCACCTCTTCCTAGTATTTTCACTGTGCTCTCTTAATCTTTGAACTACCAATTATTAAGTTGTTTCCTTGTGAGCATGAAGCTCAGAGTTCCCCAGACCACTTCATTTGTCCATTTCAAAGTCCCTGCAAAGAGCTTCTGAATCCTCCAAGTATCTGATTTTCCATCATCTCTGGTTCAAAACTGAATTTTTTTGCACTACAAGGAGCTTCCCAGCATGGTTGCTGATTTAACTGTACCTTATCTTATTTCTCCCTGTGGTGCCAGTGTTCCTGGCTTTGGCTATCTCACTCCCAAAGGGAAAGTCTCTGCTCAATAAGGAAAATGTCTGCAATATTATAGAGACATGATCATGACACTCAGAAATTCTGAGGAATCCTTTAAATCTGAGGAATCCTACTTGAACATTTGTTTAATGCTATTTATTCAAGCTATTCCTTAGTAGCCAACCTCTACTCAAAAGTGATAATGGAAAGGAATGTCCAAACCATAAAGATCAGCTTGCAGAGCTCAACAATTGACAGATGCTAACAATTTAAGTGAAAATTTTAGGATTTAGAAAGAATTCACTTTCCCTTTTTCCCAGAAGCCTCTTGTTGTACTTCCAATTCTTTATCCTTTCATTGCTCAATTACAAAACTGTATTTGATGACCATAAGTCATTACTCAGTCATTCCTCTAAATATTTAAATTCTGCAGTAAATGTCATTTTCCCTTATTATTTGAGATATGGAGGTAATGAATTTTCAGTAGCTGGAAAGAATTCATAGATAATTTAAATTACCCACTCCTGAGCATACCTGACCTGGAAATTACTCTGTGCTTGTGCTGGAGTTCCACGGGGCAATGTTGTGTGTTCTGCAGCCCTGACAATCCATTATCTTGTCATTTTATGATATATACAATGGAGAAGAGGCAGGTTTAAAGTGAGCCTTCACATATATGCTGTTCCACATTAATCCCTCTCTTCCTTATAACCTAAAAGGCAATCTTTGGGTTATGTAGGAAGACTAGGAAATACAGGAATGCTAATTATAAATAAAAGTGAAATATCATAATAATTTACATGATGTCCATTAATCAGGCTGCACCTGCAGTTGACTTTTCTCTCCCTCACTTGATCCCTTTATTTGAGACAGCATTCCTGGCAAACTGTTGCACTCTTGCACGTAAAATATGCTGGAGAATTAAGAAACTTGTGTGTTAAACTTCACTTTTAAACAATGCCACAGGCAAATTGTCCCCTTTTTAAAGAGGACATTATAGCATTTCTGTGTCTATAAATACAACACATAAAGCTCCTTATTACCAAATGCTTTATTAACATCAGCAGACAGTCTTATGACATGATCTATGGTTGATTGATTTGCCTGAAAGCCACTTTAATACTGAGGAAGAAGATTATTCATCTCCAGAAAGAATGACAGTCAACAATAAATCATTCCCTCCATCTTCTTACATAGCCATGAAGTTAAGGCTATCAGCTGATAAGAACCTAAATCAAAGTATGATCTGTTTTTTGGAGGGGGTTGGGTTTTTTAATAAGAAATGCATAAGGTTGCTTTCTTATTTTTTTGATCAAACTAATGCTGCAAACAGAATCACTGCAAATGTGTTGAGATATCAGAAGTTTAACATTTAACAGTAAGAACATGGTATTTTTCTACCATAATTTTAATTTGTACTTGATATTTAGGATCGTTTTGTCTTGTTTTGTAACCTGATTTACTCACAAAATTAGCCAAACTGAAGACTTTTTCTGTAATATAAAGGTTGAAAGTGTAGTTTAGTAGAGTTTTGGACATTTCATAGAGTTCATTCAGTGAAACATTTTGCTGCTCTGATTTTTGGATTATTTATGGGATGGTTAATTCCTTTGTTCTTCCATTGCTTTTCCACGTGTGTACCTCTCCTTTCGTGTCCTTGTAACCCTGAGCTGGGCTCTCCCATGGGATTGCCAAGGCAGGGAAGCAGCAGCAGTTCTTGTTTTCCAACAACAGCATGGTGTAGGGGCAAGTCAGAGCCCCCTGCTTTGCCTGTCCTCAGGACAAGTGTTCAACAGTGATTGAAATCCTGAATTTCAAATGGATTCGGGGATTTTACTTCTCCCACCAAAGCAGGAATACTCAGCTTTGAACACTTTGGTGTCTGGCAGGACTCACAAACAGCAAAGGAAGAAGATCCAGGAGCAGGGAGCAAGTTCAGTGTTTGGATGGTGACAGTTTGCCAGGCTGGGTAACCCTGTTTGTGCCCCATGGGCTTTGGGGAAGTAAAAAGTGGATTATAAAAGGGGCAAATAGTAGTATTACAGTAGTACGGAAAAGAAAAAGAAATGTAGATGTTTCTGACAAAATCGTACCTTTAATATTTCTGTTTCTGCTTTTTATGAAGTCTTTCCTCTTTCTCTGGAGGTTGGATGATCCAGTGAATTAGGGGCTCCTTGGCAGTGTTTTTGTTTTGGTTTGCTTTTTAAAAAATCCTTATTGCTTTTAGCATGCTGAAAGCTTTGTTGAGGTTCTGATTTTCCTTACTCCACTGCTGTAAAGCCTCTCTAGCATTGCCTTATCAAGTGCAACTAATTAACATCAAAGGGATATTGTTATTCATTATGGCTCTATGATCAGCCTTGTATCCCCTACATGCTGAATTGGCTCTTTTGAATCTCATTCAGTCTGCCTGCTCTAAGTCCCTCATAGATTGCCTTCTTCATTTGCACAGCACTACACACGATAATATTCACACGCATTTAAGTGGAAAATTGCCTCTTCCTGATGGACCATCAGCCCTGTCTGGTGGCATTTTCTATGAAACTCATACTCAGATATTGCACTGCTAACAGGCAGTGCTTTATTTCTCTGTTGCCTCTTGACTTAGCATGCCCATGATGAAAACCCAACCTCCAAATTTCTGCTGCATTTCATTTAATTTCATTTCCAGGGATCTGTTTTCCTTGTCCACGTGTCACTATTGCTTATGAGAACCCATAGGTGGACATAGACACCCTGGCCATTTTCTGTTTCCCTACCATCACACTCTGCTACTTCCACTCTGAAGAAAATTCTGTCCAGTTCCTGGAATGAAGAGAGAATTCCATCACTGTTGCAGAAAAATGCATTGTCTGGAACAGCCCCCTGAAACTGCAGCTCTGTGGGTTTTCAGTTTTCCTCTTGGTCAGCACATCAAACCAGGTCTGTTCCCAATATTCAGAGGGAACCTTGAATCTCATAGCTGAAAAGGAAGTATAAACAAAAATGCAATGTCACACTGTTCAAAAGTTAGTATCTCATTTTCCATTGGAAATAATTTCCCTGCCAATTCATGGAATCAAATTCCCTGTATTCCTGTCTCGTGACATACACAGCTATATCCAGAGAAGTGAGGATAGTTTTTAGTTAGACATGATGGGAATATACATGTACCCCTTCCCTGAATTTCCAGCATATTTATACACTAGCTTTATATTTTTTATGCTTCTCTAATACCTTGCAGAATTAGAAGCCTATTTATGTGTTGTAGATATATTTCTGGCTTCATAAAAGGTGTTCCATGTTCATTTTATTTTCTTTTCTAATTCAAAGTATTTAAAACACAGTGAGATTTGTGCTGCAGTCCATAAAAATGACACTTTTCTGTTATAAAACTGAGATTGTGTTATGTGCTTTGGAGTGTTCTGAACTTCGTGGGCATTTGTTCACTGTTGCAAAAACTGACAAAAATTTCATTTGTACCAAGATGCAGATTTTGGGGAGTATCTGCTTCCTCCAAAAACTGCACATTTTTTACA
Source organism: Urocynchramus pylzowi (assembly GCA_013397555.1). Taxonomy (NCBI): domain Eukaryota; kingdom Metazoa; phylum Chordata; class Aves; order Passeriformes; family Fringillidae; genus Urocynchramus; species Urocynchramus pylzowi. Next base: position 275,230 of record VZRH01006244.1, read on the forward strand.
CTTAATTTGGTACCAAGTGGTAACCACACAATTTAAAATACTTTTTATAAGCATAAAAGGAGGTGTGATGTATGTGTATTAATTGGGAGTTTCTAACTTTGCCTTGAAAAAGTGAAAAACTAAAAAAATAAAAATATTTAAAAATAGTGCCACACTTTACTTTCAGATCGATGCACTACGGGCAGATGCTAAAAGTGCTTCTCTATGATTTTAATTTTGGCACATCAGCAAGGCTATCTAGAATTCCAGCAGCTTGTGTGTCCTGGAGATCCACTGCTTCTTTGAAAAAAATTGAGAACTTGTCAGTAATGAATCACCATAAATATTATTATATAATATCACATACACAATGGAATATAAATATTTTAATGTAATAATGTTACTTAAATATGAATATTTGAATTTTAATGGTTGTCATTGAGAGCTGGCAATGAAAAAAGCACTTGTGACACTCCTTGTAGTCATGTCCCCTGTGGAGGGCCAGGTAGACCTTCTTACATTTAAGACCAAAATGCCATCATTACTACTGATTTGGTAGCTATTTCACATCCACCTTGTAGAGTTTGAGAGTATTTTTATTGCAATTGTCCAGTTTGTATAATTTTTAATAGATCACAAAAAATCCTACATGCCAGCACTATAAAAACCTTTGTACCTGGTGAAATGGCTGCCTACCCAAGGAGTGCAGCTGCTTAATGTGGGGGAAAAGAAAATATTAATCTGTTCCTTAAAGATTTAAATTGTCATAAAAATCCAGTATTAAACATGGTGCCTTTTAACCTTTTTGGGTTCCCCATAAGTTTGGAATAAGTCATCTTGTATTTGGCGCTGAATGAAAAATGTAATTTGACGTTTTTAAAATTAAAACCGTCATGGTATTTAAAGATGAACTTAAGCTCTGCTAATTCTATTAAACTGCAGGCTGCCAATGAGTTATAAAGTCTAATTAATCATTTTGTCAGCTTTGCCTTCTGAAGCTAGTCAATATAAATTTGAATAAATAGGAAGCTGTTGACCGAGACACTTCTGGATGTTCTGAATAAAGATGTGCTAGTAGTAAAACACTCCAACAATTACCCACTTTGCACATAGTGTGCACTAATGTGGCAGGGAATTATATGCTAACACACAGGCGTGGTGTTAGTCTTAATTTAAATTATTTATTTGTGGTGACAAATAAAGGAATGTGTGTAGTCATCCCTCCTGTGTTTTGTCAAGACAGAGGTTTTGAGGAGGAAAACTTTTTAGCCCAAGTTTGTCGCTGACACTGCAGTGTGATGTGTCACATCAGGTTGCATCAATAGAGCCATGTTATGTAAAAGTAATGAAATGTGACTGATAGAACCCAAGATACTGTAACATACTGTAACATAATGTGTCAGCATTTCTTTAATGGAGCCTTTCAGGAATTCTTTTTTTGGTAAAACACCTTAAAAAGTCAGTTACAAAGAGTGATGAGGAGAGAGAAAATATTTGCACTCAGTTGCCACCACAAGAAAAACAGAAAATAATCTAAATAAAAACTATTTCCAGTAATTTATATATATATGTGTGTGTGAACTAGAAATTCAGAATAGTGAAGCCCAGGCATCATTAGTTAATTCTCTAATTGTGTTTTATGAAATTGGTTTCCTGGTCATGCACAAGAGTAAAAACTTGCCTTTGTTTTGACATAAGATTATTGAGTCGCCATGCCTGTGGTACTGGAAGTTCTCTCTATCCAGCAGAAAAACTTGTATTTCTCTAATATATCCTAACGATCCAGGAAACCTCATTTCCATTAAAACCAGCCCCACGACCCTAGAAACAAAACGATTATTTACATTTTTAGAGGTCGGATTGCATCTTTTTCTCCATCCCCCAGGGATCTCGTGAACCCGGGGGCGGAATGGCCCCGCGTGAGGGACGTGGCACATAAACCACCACAGCCACCAGCATCCCTCTTGGCAGGAGGGGAGACACCGGGCTGTTTGTCTTCAGCAGATTAACAGGGAAGGTTGTTTTTGTTTGTCTGACTGGTCAAGGACAATTTACAGTTCAGTTACTCTGAAGGAAAGACTTGTTGATTTGAGAGCACTCCTATTATAGCTGCAGGTAGGGGATGATGGATTCAGCCGTCACCGTGATAAAGTGCAGCCCGCGCGCTGGCAATGCACTAAATAAATAAAACACTGGTGGATCTGTTTGCTTCAGCTGCTTAACAGCAAGGGCTGCCAGGTAGGTGGAGGCTTCTCCAGTGGGGGAACCAAGGATTTCAATCTTCTCTTTAGTTCAAACGTATCTGGGGCTTTCTGAGAATATTCAGATTCATCCATAGGGAAAACAAGGAAAGAAAATGAAAAGAACCCAATGTTTTTGATAGGAATTTTGAATCCCAGTGGCTCAAAGACAAATTTTTATACTTCCTTCAAAATATTCTCTTCACCTAGTTGAACACTCATTTTCTCCATTTTTTTCCTTATCTTTGAATTTCTGAGACAAGAGTTGTTAAAAATCTAGTTTGTCCCTTGGCTGTGGGAGGCTGTTCTGTGTAGAACATCCGCTCTTGGAACAGCCACTGTGACAAAGTGGGCACAAATTTTCTGGTAGGTTTAATTGATTTATTAGCTCAGTTGCTTATTCTCTGGCTGGATATTACCCTTGATAGCCATTATCATTCCATTAGAGCAGTCTGGTCAATTTTTAATTGCTTATCATTTAAGATATATTCAGTATACGTAACAACTCCTTTTTTATTCATCAGTGGGAATCGTTTGCTATGCTACAAAGCTTTTAACTAATAGGAATTTTTCTTCTGTGTCATGTAAGTTTTTATGATTTTTCTCTTGGTGACATGAAATAAATCACTGCTAACAGTACTAATTCCACTATATTTTAGTCAATTATATAGGTACAAATTTGCATTTTAAATTAAAATTTATACACTTGAGAAAACCTATTAAAAACTGTAGAAGAAATCAATAAAAAACCTATGTTTATCATCTACTTTCCTGCACATCTCATTCCATGCTCTTCAGAGAAGGCAGGATGCATAGTCTGGTCTTGAATTTTCTAGTATGTTGTGGTGCAAGTAAAGCTGATACTGACAAATATTGTACTTGCAACGCTGCTGAGAGATCAGAAGTAGAAAATTGGGAAAAATTTATGTCCCCAACCCAAAACCTGGGTTCCATTTTTCATTAGGAGGTGGTGCTGAGTGCTGCCCATGGCAGCTGAGTGCATCTCTCTGTGCCATTTAGTGGTTAGACCAAGGATTGTCATATTCATATTTCATATTATTGTCATCATGCAATCCAAGCAGCAAAGATGGGATCTAGACTGAGAGATCATACATCCAAAGTCAGTCAACTTTATTTCCAAAATAAAGAGGTTTTTTTTCCCCAGAGTTTTTTGTTTTTCCTGATAGGTTTCGCTTTTTTCAAGTGTTGAGATTTGCAGAAATGCTTGAGAGGTTGATGATAGCACCCAAAGGCCAAGATGAGTTTCCCTGTAAAAACACTGATCATTCATTTTCTTGTGGCCTTCCTAAGATGTGAGTATTAATCTCAAGACAAATTTTTGTCTGTTTAAATACTGTGAAATCCCCACTGAGTCAGGAAACCTTTCAAAACAGGGAACTGTTAATTCTACATGAAAAACTTTGACACACACAAAAGGCACATCCACCTCTTCTGCCCTCCAAAAAGAGGATGGGAGCAGCACACAAACCTTCTGCTTTGTTCCTCTTTGAGCCTTGAGTGGAACAGATAACATTATTGAAGGGAATGCTACAGAACCTTGTTGGACAGTTCTTTCAGCAAGGATGGACTCTGTTTTTTTCTCAATGTCTGCTTAATGTTGATATTGCTTTAGTGGGCACAAAATACTATTTTATGAGTATTGTTTCTTTGCTATCAGGAGGACCCACATGGGTAATCACCTGCCACTTGTAATAATAGTGGCTCTTTGGGAGTAAACTTGGAAGGGGTGATATTGCAAATGAAAGTCAGTTTGACAGGGAAGAGTAAAATTAGTGTTAACGCTGTTTGTTTTGAAGAAGCGTTGATAAATTGAAAAGCCAAATTAAAGCATTAGGTCTACATAGCAAATGAGAATTCATAATCTGATGAAACTTTAACATTAATAGGTAATAATAGAGGAGATGTAAACTTTATCAGTTGGGCTTCAGTGCAGATAAGCTGTGCTCTGGGAGACAGAAGTCTGGCAATGGCTCTGGTTTCTGCAGGTGGCTTTGGTGCCCTCTGTCATGTATTTAGCAAGTTCAATACTGGAAGGGAAATGAGGCTCTAATATTGCAAATCAGCCAATTTCTACTCTGCCAAATCAAACTTTTGTGTGGTGGATACTGAAGTTTCAATACTGGTAAATTTAATATTTTCTTGTCTTTTTTAGCAAGTTTTACACAACTCTCTTCTTCCAGTTTACAGGCTGATTTTTTTTAACCTTTTCCCTGTTTTTTGCGACTATTTTTGTTTTATTTCACTGAGTTCTTATCTGTGCTCACAGTAAGCTTAATTCGTTGCTCTTGCTCTGCACAGCAGTCCAGTAATTACTGAAACTGCCAATGAAGAAACAACTACAAAGCAACGAATCAAATGCATGCTATAAATAAGGTATTGAATTCTGTTTGACTGCACAGGGCAACAATTTCTAAAAATTGCTGAAGAGTCCAATAAACAAGGTAGATCTCGAAGATGTTGTGTCTGTACAAACCTGCAAAGAAAACCCCACAAATCTGTACAAATGGGAAATGAGATGATGTTTTAGGCTTGCAAGTACTTAAATATGTAATTACTTGTTCTAAGAGTAATACCAGGGGGAAGTTGTGGAGAATCCAAAATGGGGTTGTTCTTGTCCATGCCCTTCCTGTTCAGAGTGAGCAATTCTTAACCAAATTTCACAGTTCCCACTGCACCCTTTGCCTGTCAGAGGTTTCTAACTAATTTCTTCACCAGTACAGCAAGTTTTGGAGGTGGAAATGGTGAATATGTTTGAGGTAACTAAGTAGGACTAAAAGGTGACTCAGCCCCAAGTCCTCTGCAGCTCAGCTGCCAAACACGTATTTAAGTCCCTGACTCCTGAAATAAATGTTCAGAGCAGCCTTGCCAGTCAACTCCAAAATTTTCAAGTCAAATTTGATTTGATTTTGGAGTTAGCTGAAAATCAAGTGGTCCAAGTGCTATACAAAATGGAAGAATTCCTGGAAATGTGGGAGTCATCCTTGAGAGCTCAAAAGCAAATCCTGTGTAGCTGGGGCTCTCTGGGAGGTGTCTCACAGTCCAGCTGAGGTTGGAGAATTCACATTGTACTGTGAGACATTTTGGTTGCCCCTCCAGAAGAAAAACCTGTGCAAATGATAAAATTTGAGAATAAGGTGACTTAGCCATACTGATGTGATTTCAATGGGAGAATCAGCTGGAAATGCACATGCTGTACCCACTGCATGAAGATACTGTAAATGCATTCTGCTTGTATGTAATTTATTGCTTTTTCCTCTGTGATTAGAGAAAGCAGACGAGCCCTTCTCTGCACTCAAGGAAATTAGGGAATCAATTCCATGGGAGAGGCAATAACAAACAAACAGAAAGCTCAGGGTTAGCAAAGGAATATTCACATTTACAAAGTTGTGCAGGTTAAGCAAAAAAGTTCCTTCTTTTTGTACAGTGATTTTTCATTTTGCACTACAGGCTTTTAGGGTTATTAAATGTCTAGATATTTAAGTGTATTTCATCAACTGAAGCAGAACAGGAGCCAAATTCAGGGTTTTGATACTTTGGGCAAGCATCACTTTCACTAATTCCATTATGAAATTTACATTTATATTCAAAAAAGCACTGCCTGACTCTGCAGTGGTGTGCTGTATGAGATATCACAGAACCACAGAATATTCTGACTTGGAAGGGGCCCACAAGGATTGAGTCCAGCTCTTAAGTGAATGATCCATACCCTCCAGTGAAGGACCAAACCCTCAGCCTTGGGGTTATTGCACCTCAGAACTGAGGGACCCTGACCCTGCAGCACAGACTCTTCTCAGTAACTCAGATTTCCTTACAGCTCAAAATTTACAAATCATTGATCTCTTTCTATCTTCTTGTTCTTTGTAACCTTGAAATTATATTTTATCTCCACTAGGGAGCAGCAAATGACATAAAAATATCATTACTGTTCTAATCCCACGGACAGGAACAGTGGAGAAATGGGACTAAGACTTTCAAATTCAATAATCTGGCAGGTTACAAATGCATTCACGTTCAATTCTTGCTTGAACAGCTGTGATTTTTGAAAACTACATAGTAGCTTTATCTCTTTTTCTCTTTTTAGCTCAGTTCAAGTCCCCCTGTATAACTTGTCTTTTGGTAAATAAAATGGGTTTTATTTCATCTTCAAACTGCTGTAGAAGGGTTAAGAAAGAGCCTGAATGCTTCAATTTGCCTCAGATGGAAGCTCAGCTGGATTTCTCTTTTACTATGTATTTTTTTTAATAGTATCTTTGTTATAAATATACTTTGAATTAAGACATACATATATATATTCTGAATAGCTAATATTTATTTTTAATGTTATTTAATTTCTCATCCTCCTACTTGACTTTGCACTCTGAAGAAGAAGAAATAAAGATTTGTTAAAGAGTGCACTAAAAACAAATATATCACGTTCATCCTTTTTGGTCTGGTTAGACTAAACACACGAGATAATATAAGGGAAGTGTATATACACAAATTAAAAGAGGAAGCAGCTGGGGTGGCATTGAGTTTCTCCTGGACTAATGGGCTAAAAATTGAGTAAAAATTAAACTTTTTTTTCTTTTTGTGGCTGTCAGCTGCTAAGCTAGGGAATCATTTTCTAATAAAAGTAATGAATGTTCTCTTTTGGAGTCCCTTAGGAGTGGACAGGGGAAAGCTCTGAGCTGTACAAGCAGAAACCCTTGCAGTCACAGCAAGGGAGGCTCCATCACCTTATTTCTTGCTCTGATATCTGCTTCCTTCTGCCACTTAACTGGAATATGCAAATGACAGATATTAAAGATAGGAAATTTCCAAAACAGACTTAGGGCTTAATTTTTCAGCTGATTTCTTGGTTGGAGAAAGACATAACTTTACAGAAATAACAATGACATGAGTGTGTAACCAGTGCTCTTCATGCATTTACTTCTGCAGTGAATATTGCTGGGTGTTTAAAAGTACCTCTAAAACTCACCACCTTCCCAGAAAACCAGGAAACTATATTTTTTGAAAGAAGATATTTTTTAGTTGTTTTCTATCAAATATATAAGAAGGAGAAAAGACCTCACAACAACTTTGGAAGCTGCTTGCTCTTGATTCTTCGTGGCCTGGAGTGACAGTTTGAATATCAGCACTTCAAAGGTGACATGGGCAGCACTGATGGCACATTTTGTCCTGGCTCTTTGGTACATTAGGCAGCCCTGAGGCAGTCGAGAAGCCCTTTAGGGTCTCATCCACCTGACCTTCCTGTTCCAGCTCCTTTCTGCTGCCTGTCACACACACATGGGAATCCAGATCATTTAAATGGTTCTAACCAACTCAAAGCCTCCCTCTGCTCTATCCTTCTCTTCCAGGCTGTGATGTTTAACTCCCTTGGCTGAACTGGAGTCAATGTCCTCAAAGCTGTTGGGATATGGCAGGAGCTACAGGGAAATGTCAATTTTGTGTCTGAGTAACGCTGCCCACCCAAACCAGAGCGCTGAGGGTGCACTTGGTGCCTTTTTGGGCTACCTAAAAACAGAGGCCAGACAAAATTAAGGAAATAAAAAGCAGTTATATTTATTGAAGGGTCTTCAGGTACATTTAGGGCAGATGAAGCCCCACCATGGGCTACACCCTAAAATGGACCACAGGGCATATGTTTTCACACTTTTATAAGTTTGGTCCATTTGCATATTGGGGGTTAATCTGCCAATTGCAGCTTCAGGTAATGAAGTCATTTACCCCAAGTTTGCTCGCCCCCAACTCATTTTTGTTTGCATTTCTTGGGACCTGTGACAGTGAGGTGTCCTTGATTGCCAGGCCTGGAGAGGAATTGTTGTGTCTGACCAAAACTGGAAAGCAGCAGCTCACACTGTACGTGGAGTTTAGAGTTACACACTAAAGAACTGCAGGATTACAAATAGATTAAAAATATAAAAGCTGAAGTCCTAAGGCATCGCACCCAACTCTGCCGAGTGCAGACAGGGATCATGGCTTGGAGACTCTCAGCTGAAATCCCTTGGGAAAATCTTAATCAGCAGGATTGGATCCAGCCTGGAGCTGGTGGCACAGCTCCTGCTGGGCACCTCCCTTGCTCTGCAAAGGGCTGAGAGGAGCAGGTGTGAGCCCACAGCTCCAGGGCTGCTCCAGGGATGGGTGGGACACACTGAACATTTCCTCCCTTACCTCAGAGCTCCTCTGGCCCTGCTGTGGAAGGAGAATGTGCTGCAGTGTTTTCCTGCTCTGTCTGCTGGGAGTTATTTGTGCCCAGGCTGTGTCCAGGCTTCGCGGAAAATGAGAGCACTGGGGGTAAGAAAAATGTGTGATGAGAAGGTACTGGAAGTATTTTCAGTTGACTTTGTCCTCTGCCAAAAGGAAATACAAACACTCGGATTTCTTGGTTTTCATGTGCCATGCATGAAAGTGATTGGGATAATTTACATTCACACTTATTTTGATAGGCAGGGAATAGATAAGTAGTGAATTAAACTTTTTCTCTCCACCATCTGTATCCAAAAGCAGGAGTATTAGGGACAAATGATTCTGGTTTGGGATGCAGTTATATTTCAATAGAAAGGTAAATGATGGAAAATACCTGAAAGCTGACCATAAGTTTGTGAACTCATTAGTACTGCAATGAACATAAACTATTGAATTCCATTGAATTATTTATGGAGTTTCAGGACATAAGATTTCTGTCATTCTGTTGACTGTGTTATAATTAGAATAACTCTGGCATCAGCATCAAGTTACACACAAACCAAAAATAAATAGGATCAATCATAAGATCATGGTATTGAGTGAAAGAGCTAAAGTATGATGAGTTCCTAATATATGAAAAAAAACCCACAAAATTCAGCTGCTCTGCTAAGACAGAATGTTGAAGGTGTTGGAATTTTTCACTGACACAATGGTACAGATTTCATAACATATTTAAATATTTTATGCTTCTTTCTTGTAAATCTAACATGGAATCATCAGTGACTATTCTGGTCAAATTTACACATTTGTCAGAGCCTGAGCTGCCTCCTTGGCTGAGCTGCTAACTAAAAGCAGTCTGCAGTCTCAGATGCATCTGCACCAGTGATCTGGTTTAATTTCTTACTCTGCAGCCAGGGGTAGAATTTTGCCCCAGAACCTCAATAAAACTATTCTGCCCCTTTTTTTTTTTTTTTTTAATGAAGTTTTTAAGTTTAGAAACTAATCTCATTGAAAGTTTTTCTAACGCAAACCTCTGGCCTTGAGAATTGGAATGGATTTTTCATCCCTCTTAAGCAGTCATCAGTTTTCTTACAACCAGTCTCTGTGTTTTCCAGGATTACTTAGTGTCAGCAAATTTCCATTCTTTTGATTTGCTTTCCTAAGTAGAACTTCTAGTAGAAATAAATTACTCTATAACTAATCCAGCTTGCATATTTTATCAGCATTCTTTCCATCATTTGTTTTCTTTGCATTTATTTTAATCTTGCCTGTTAGAAATAATGCAGTGATTTAAGAATCTACCCTATGCAGCACTGTTGTAATATCTGTCAGCAGCAAGATGGGACCCTTTTATGCTTCATTTTACCTGAAGATGTTCACTTAAAAAAATATAATTTGTGATTCTCACCAGTGAACCAAACCTCAGCTCCTTTTTGCACGGTGCTATTGGTTATTGTTGTCCCATATTCTAAGAAATAGGAAGTGGAGACCTTCAGTGGAGGTGTTTCAGGGGTGGTTTTGGTGCCCAGTGACAGCCTGGTCCTGTCTGCAAGTCCTGACTTAGGGGAACTCAATATTTTGTACACATAATGAACATCTGGTGACAAGGCGCTCAGAGCAACAAAAACAACAACAACAACAACAACA
>VZRH01006244.1:287536-355795 GCA_013397555.1 Urocynchramus pylzowi
AAAAAAAAAAGGAAAAAGAAAAAAAAGAAAAACAACCCTGTGCTATCAATTTCAGCTGAAGGAAACAGGTTTTTGGCTGTGCTGAGTGTTGAGAATTTACATAGCAAAGTGCAAACACCCAAGAAAACACACCTCTGTCCTCGGAAGGGTTGGTGTAATAAATGTGCAAACAGAGAATGAAACATGGATTTGGCATGGTTTGCCTTGGCATGGCGCTGAGGATCTGGAACGTTTTTGGAATAGCCTGAGGGATTTGGGCTCCTGAAGAACTCAGTGTAGAAAAGAGCACCAGGGCTCTGCATTGATGCTCTGCAACGCTCGCTGCTGCTTTGCATCTCACAGCACCCAATGCATATTTTAGCTATTACTCGCTTTTAAATTTGAAACAGACAAAGAATTTTAATGTGGAAAATCGACGCGAAAGAGGTTGGGCTTTTTTTTCTCTTTCATGTTTTTGTAGCTTGAATAAGCATTTCCTCTCTTGCTCTTTATAACTACTGATAATAATGTGAAAAAACTGCCTGAGCATCTCTTAAATCATTGTGAGGACTGCGGGGTGGATTTCTCATTTCAGAAACATCAATACAAAAATAACCACAAAACAGAGATGAAGTTCACTTATCCCGAGTTACTGCCTAGGATTTACTTGCATGGCTTTATAATAATACAAATTAGCACCTAACTTTGGGAACAAAACTAAGGAATTTGAACTCTATTCGACTGATAAATTTTGGGGGAAAAAAGTCAGAAAAAAGCTTTTCAGCAAGAGTGTCAGCAGTTCTTAATTTCTGTGCGAATAAGTGGTGTGCAATGATTTTAGAATTGGTTTTGTTGGTCAGAGGGTTTTGCAAGAAGACATCTGGGGTGGTGGCACGTTTTTGAATAAGACATCAGAGTTTGGATTCCTCTCCATAGATGGGTGTGCTGTGCAGTCCCATTTTAGATGCCAAGGTACAAAGCATCTCCTATAAAAACAGCCCAATGTTATTGCTATAAAATGTTACAGAATCAACACAGAGATATTTACAATCAGACACTTGAAACATTATCTTCACGGACTAGGGTCATGGAGAGATGATTCTGGAGTGATTTGTGCTGAAATCTCATGGGCAAATTGAAATATGCTTGAAACCTTAAATACGTGCACAGTAAATTGTGAATTTTAGTAATTTATTAGTATTATACAGTATCAGCAAGCCCTAGCAATTTTTTTCAAATAATTTTATTTTCTTCAGCCCCAGTGAAAAGTTGTCCATGACTTAAAATTTAGGGAACTTTGTAAAAATATTTGTAGTGAAGTTCCATTCAATGCACACTGCAGAGAGGAAATTCATGGAGCACAGGTTAAAGAAAGGTGTGTTTCAAAAATATATTACTGTATTTTCAGCTTAATTATATTGGTCTGAACTGAAGTCATTTTTATATTTGTAAAGAATTTTTAGTATTTTCACTATTTTGTTGTTTTTACTTACCTAAATTTCTTAAGCAAACCTACTACAAGATGGATGATTGTCAGAATAATAACTTGCATTACTGAAAATCATATAAAAGATAAATATTCATGTTGCTTCTGTACACAAAGAAAAAAATTGAAGTTTTAATTTCTGAACCATTGTTAACCAAGCTAAAGATCTATAAGTAGTTTAAACATTTATTTTATACAATTATTATTGTTCCATCAGCAAAGGAAAAGACAAGTGGAGAAAATTTGCCCAACCTGCAAAATTTCTGCATTTATAAAGAAAGGAATGTAAAAGAAAGGGCAAATATGATTGGATATAAAAGAATAGGTAGAAGTTAAGAAGCTGAGCTCCAAAAGTCAAAGACTGCCTTGTCTGTAAAATTTGGGATCAAAGACTTTCTTTGCCAAATTAGAAGGATTCTTGCAATGAACTTAACTTTCTGTGACATTGGGCCTAAAGTGTTTTGCACAGGCAAAATATTTTTACAGGAGATTCTGACAAATACAATTTTTCTGCTATTTTATAAGAAGTCATGTGAATACTTGTTCTTTGGAGATCTAAGGCCAGGGGTTTTCCCTGAAGACCAGGAAAACAAAGTGGCCCTTTATGTAAGAACACTGGTTCATTCAGGGAGAAACTAAATATCACAGGGAAGAGTGTCAGCGAGCTGGCTGGTAGTCACAGCAAAACCAGAAAAAGTAGCAGTGAAATATCTTTTATCTGCCTCCACAATTAATGTTCGGGGAGGTAGAGTTAAAAATAGTTAAAAATAATTTGGTTATTGTCACTACAATTCTTGATTTCCCCCATTCAGAGTAGGTTTGTTGGTGGTGACAATGTCCCATTAGGAAGGGCACTTTACAAGGTCAGGCCAGTGTCCAGGACAAGCCCAGAGTGAACCTTTCCCAGAATATTTCCCACCTGGCATCAGCTTGCCCTCCCCAGGGCACAGGGGATGTGTCTTTCTTTGGTAACTTTGGATGGATTTTTCTTCCATGAACTTGCTCAGGTCCTTCAAGCTGCACAGACCAAGTGAAGCTGTTTCACTCCAGGTGTGATATTTTACCTTGTTTTAGTACAGCTAAGTGCCATGCTGGCTGCACCTTCACAGGACAGCCATCCCCACACAGAAACCAAAGCCTGAAGTCAGCTTTATATTTGTAAAGAATATAAATATATTTTCCAGGAGCTCCAGCATCCCTGATTCCTTCACTCCAGCAGGTCCCTGACTGACCTGACCAACCAGGTGACCAGATTTTGTCACTGTACCCAGACCCTGTGCCCACATTCCTGATCTGCATCACTCTAAAAATGCAATGCCAGCCTGGTTTTCTAACCCAGCATTGGAATTTTTCATCATGTCCCATATTGCTATTTGCATTAAAGTCCAAATTCTGATTAATGACATAGGAATTGTGATTGCTAAAATTGAATTTAATGTTCATTGAAAGAGCTGGAGCACAAAGAAATTGCTTCATTTTGAGCTGCTACCAGAACATTGTAATTTAGAATTAGGGATTAATCCTTTCCAGTCATTATTTACATTCTTTGTTTGCATAATTCTAATGGTAAATTTTGGACTGAAGTTATGGAGCAGATGCTCAGTGGAGCAACTGGTAGATATTAGAGAAGATATTGTTTAACTTGTTGTTCCTCACTCCCTCAGGTATGTTGGAGATCTAACAAGGTGCTTTAGGTGCACTTACCTCACGTGAGGTACCTGCTGTACTGATGTCCCACCAGATCATCTGCTATCCAGAGAAAACCTTTAAATTGGCTCCTGAATTCATGCCAGTTCTGAAGTATTCCCACACTATATATTTTCCTGCTTGCATCCTACAGTCTGTCCTTTCTTCAGCCCATCCATCCCTCATTTTCCTTTTATCACTTGCAGAAGCTTATTTTTTCCAGATAAAGAGGGGTCTTTTTTAAACAGCATCTTAAGATTTCCAAATCCCAGTTCAGAATTGAAAACCATAATAGCATTCTGAAGTAATTTTATGGCTCCTCATAGATTACAATTAGTGATCAAACTGTGCTGGTGCACTGAATTGTCAGCCAGCTTTTATCTCTGGTAAACAGCTCAGTAATTAGGATTTCATGGATCACAATAAGTCCCAGATTTTACTTACACAGTTTTGAGGCTGATGTTTTCTTCCTTGGGTTATAATTTATGTGAAAGTCTGGGGTTACAAGTAGAAAATTGAAACAGAAAATCAAATTTCCTAAGAATGCAGAGTCAGGTGTCAATCCCTGACTCAAGTAGAGGAGGTTTTGACTTCCCCCCCTTTGTGGTGATTCCAGAGGATGCTCATGATCCATTTGCTCATTAGAAACTATTTTTAGAAGTTGTTGGAAGTGCAGACCAGAATTTTCTCTGTGCACTTATATTTCAAAGCTGATCAAACATATACATAAAGGTTTTCTTTTATTATTCCATGAGCTGCATTTTATTCCAGAGACTGTGGGGTATTTTATAGTTTTATTATGGAAAAAAAAATTCTCTTTGTATTTTTTTTCATATTGATATCATTACTGAAGCTCTTTAAACACCCAAGTATTAGAATTTCAAAGTCTCTTGTCTTTTTCAAAATACCAAGGACACCAAGCAAACTTTGAATGTAACATTTTTCCTGAAATGGAACTATGTATTTTTCTAAAGCACAGCACACTATTAAATGAACTTGCAATATTTTTGGGGATATTATGACAAAGTATGGACTATTCTAGATAAATTACTGACGTACCACCAACTGAGACACTGAAATTCAGATTGCTTTTGAATATACAACTATTTTTAACCCATAAAGACAGGGATTATGAAGGACAAATAGCCTTGCTTGACACTGTATCATCATAGGTTGCTCCTATTAGCTCTTCTAATAATTCATTGTTTTACAAATGACACCTCAGACCACATTCACACCAATCACTCAGCTTGGCCAGCAAGGTTCATTTCTCATGTATGGATGAAAAAAACAGGAATTAAATTAGAAAACTGTGCTAGCTAGGAAATGTTTTACTAACATGAGAATCTTGTAAAAGCAGCTCTCTGGTAAAAGAGAGCAGCACCAAATCACAAAATCGATAATGAGTGATAATTTGCCATAAATGAATGGTAGGCTTCAGGAACATACTTAAAGAGAATTAGACATTTGCAAGATTTTTAGCAAAATTAAATTACCTGAACACTTTTAGCTAGCCATGGATGTTGTTTGAAAGATGGAGATTAAGTGAATAATAATCAAGAGGGATGATGATGATGATGATTATTATTATTATTGTTATTATTATTATTATCATCATTGTCATTATTATTATTAATAATAATAATAATAATCATTATAACTATATCTTAAATAACTATTTAAATATATATTAATATATAAATTATTGTATTATATAATTCAGTAATAATAGTAATTATATTAATAATAATATTGTCACCTCCTTGGGAGGGACAGGGATGAGTGATGCAGGTGACACTGACAATTCCTTCCTCAGGAAAACTAAGCTGATATTTAAACCAGAATGTGGGTGAGACTTTACAGAAGTTTCACTCTGCTCCCAGGATTCCTGCCTGCTCCAAACTAAACTCTGTCAGCCACGTTTCACCCCTTTTGGCTCCCCTTAATGATTAAATAAGACTTCATTATAATGGCTAATCTTTAAATTAATTCAATTCAATACTTACTATTTTACTTAAATCAGAAAAAGGAGCAAAGGGGAAGAACATCAATATTTTAGCAGGCATAGAGCACAGAAATTTCATAAATAAATGACCCATTGTACATAACAAATCCCTACAGACAATATCCTGTTGTACAGCCTTACAATTTAAATAATTGACTAAAAGAGCATGCCTAAAATAAAACAATCTTGCTTAGAGGAGTTTAGAAGAATAATTTTTCAAAAAATGACCAGGAGATATTTAATTTAAAAAGAAAATTTCTAGTCAGTCAGGTTTCACAGACACATTGAATTGTAGTCTTAAGTTTGTACAAATTAATATAGTACAAGACATATTTCTTTTAACTATGAAGTATTTTTATGTTAGGCTCACTGTGGGAGAAAATTTATATAATATGTGTTTAGTTTTCTAAAGAACTTCTTGAAAGCTGGGAAAGTTGTCTCATCTAAAGCAAAAATATTTTGTCATTTGGAGATCTACTGATTCTGCTTAGGAAAATCTTTTTTTACAGGAAACCAGGTAGGCTGCAATTTTCTTTTTAATTCTTATTAGCCAGTGGATATTCACTTCTTTTGTAGTTGTCAAGTGATTGGAAGAAACTCATTGCTATTTACAGGAGCCTTTACATGATGAAAAATGAAACACCTTTCAAAACAGAAATTTTGAAGCTTTCACTTGTGACAAAGTCATCAAATAGAAGTTCTGTAGGAAATCTGAATTTTTGAAAAAATCAGTTTTTGTTTTTTTGTTGTTTTTTTGTTGTTGTTGTTTCATTAGGGATTCTCTGTATCAGGCTATAATTCTTTCTTTTTAATGTTTTATCCCCAGAAGAACAGAGTCAAACAAAAACCACCTGTGCAAAACAAGAAAATATACCATTCCCTATTCATCCTTAACAAACAGACCTGGGAAATTTTGGCAGGGAGCTTGAAAAGCCCACAGCTTATCCCTGAGGGGAAACGGGGCTGTCTGCTAGCTCGGGAGGAAAGATCTGTGCAGTTTGTTCCTGGGAAATCTGTTTGAAAAGCAAAGTACAATGGAACCACGGTGAATTTTCCTGGACTTCACAATTGGAGACTGTTTGAATTATCAAAGATATTTAGCTATGGAATAATGCACTGGAAATTTCGAGCAGCACTCCAAATATTGATGAGATTAGTGTAAATTCTCACTGCTCTGTAGCATTTTTCACCTCCTAGTAAAGAGTCTGTTAGAAAGGTGGAATCATTTGGTTTCTTAGTTTGTGTAAAGAGAGTTCAGTTCCTGCAGGAACAGCTTTAAAGTCTTAGGTTGGAAAAGACCCCCAAGAGCATCGAGCCCAGTGTTTGATCTTGTATTGATTTGGAGGTTTTGCACTGATCTCTGAGCTGAGCTGAGCCCACTTCAGGCTGAGCCCTGGCGTGTTCATCCCACCTCTACCTGTGGGTCCAGATTTGTTCTTCACCAGAAAAATCCTGAGAACAAACCTCAACCCAGGAGAGGGATGGTCCACAGGGTGGGGAGGGTTTAGGAGGCCTTTTCCATCTCTGTGTTTATTAAGTCTTTCCATCAATGTTATTGCCCCAGCAGAAAGGCACAGTCTCTTTTTAGTTCTGTGAGGTCACATGAAAAAGAAAAATCAGCTTCACAGGTGCATGTTATTAGACACACAAAGCACTTGTTAACAGAAAATATGAGATGGTTCACATTTATCAAAATTATCCCTGACGTTTCCTTTTGCTCAGCTGAAAACAATATTTTAAGCTCCCAGAGCAACATGTAATGTGTGAGGGGGGAAAAAAAACCTAAACCACAACCACAGTTGTTTTTTTTTTTTTATAAAGGACACCCAAAGGAATATGTGGTGAATAAGTTGTGTTTGTGGTAAAGTGCAGAGTTGTCCAAAGAGCCGTGTTTCATATGTGTTTATTACAATTAAATGGATTTTAACATTTTCTATTTATTTTCTAACATACTGATAGCTAGGGACTCTCATACCTCTGAAAAGATAAAAATCAGTATCCTGATGTTCTACTATTGACAGAATAGACATTGTGCCACGGGCAAGGCAAACACAAATGTGGCCTTTATTCTCCCATCTGTGGTTTCAACCTCATGGCAAAAGGGGCTACTTTTAGGGATGAACAATCCCACCCTGGTCAATTAGAGGTCCCTCTACTAAAACTACAAATAGAAGGGTGCTTTAGCCGCAGTTTCAGGGATTGTTTTGTCTGTTAATTATTTACTTGAAAACTCTGCCTGAAAGACACTCTTTTCCTCCCTGGAGACTGCTATTGTGATGCTAATAAGTATCTGTATGCACTTTGTTTGCGTGTTAATTGAATGCTGTCACTACAAAATTTAACTTGGATAGCTCATTCTCAAGATGATGTGTATCAATAAATAAAATATGGTACCTAAAACAAAAGCAGTTTTGCTTGCAGAGAAAGAGAGAAGACGAGCTTTAAAAAGAAGTCATTTAGTAATTGCATGATGTATTAAGGCTAATAAATCTGCTTAATTGTCACATTTGCCTTAAATTAATAATTTATATCAACATTTGGTGTGGGCAGATATGATGAATATTTTTATGTTGCAATAATCCTGGAAAGTGGCACTTTGAACACTTTAAAAACCAATTAATTGCAAGTCCTGCCTGGTTTTACACATTTGTGGTAATAACTGAATAAACAAAGGTGAGAAAATTTCACAGAAACTGGCAGGAAGGACAGAGCTTAAACCCCTTAAAACCTCCCAGTATATCCACTGTGCTAATCAGATGATTTAATGATGTGCCAGGTTGTGTCTGCTGCTGTGGCAGGTCATCAACACAAACTCTTCACCTGGAGAACTTTACCACCCGTGGGTTTGCTGCTTCCTGAGGGCTGCAGGGGAGAGCAAAGCTGCTCCATCTGACACCAGGATGTGATTTGGGACTGGCTGAATCCACTGCTGTCCCTCTGTCACACCTGAACCTCTCTGCAGCCTGCTCTCACCACAAACACTGCAGGGACTCACTTTTTATTTTATTTTTTTTTTTTTAATATGTTTACATATCATTTAACATAAAGTAAGTGCAACGCTTCAAAAATAGTAATTTGTTTATCGCAGGTTTACTGGAAAAACCTGTTTGGAGTGATTTGTAGGATCCTGTCTCCCTTGGTGCTGGCCTAGGGAAGCTCATGGCTCCTCTGCTAATGGCCTGACTCTTCTCCTGCTGTTCCCATCCTCCTCCACCTCACTTTACATCTTAATGGTGTGCATCTGTTACTGGACAGATTGCACAAGATGAACATAAGGCACTCTTTTCCAGGGTCAGCTAAATTGCCAAGCTAGGTCCACTTAGGCTATTGAAATGTATGTTCAAAATTCCAGAAATTCTACTAATGACAGATATCTCTGTCATATTCTGCTGCATAATAATTATACTTACCCAGGCCGGTGTGAGGTCAGAATAAAAACATTGTTTCAGCATCAGCCATATATTGGTGTGAGTAAGGAATAAGTGTGATAATGTGGGGGATTTAAAAATCTCTCAAAAACGGAGATTTTTAAATTTTCATATTCAAACTTACTTTGTTTAGGACACGTGTGAAGTTTGGAAAGTTTGGAGTCAGTAGTTTTGGAGTTAACATGTCTTGAAATGTTGTTTTCAAATGCTCTGGTCGTTTTTGAGGAGTCAGCAGATGTTAACACTTAGGAGAAGATAAAAAAGAAACTGGGGTACCTCTTGGCCCCACTGTTCTTTGTGTACATGTGTTTCCTGAGATTTATTTTTTTTTAGCTGTGGGATTAGTGCAGAGTAACAAGGCACTGATTTGTCTTGGTTCTGCACTGTGGAGTCGGACAAGGAACTGTCGCAACACATGGCTTTCAAATGAGTTGATTGTAGACATATTGTCTGTCAGTCAAAACTACAATATTGTAATTAGAGCAGGCCCTGTGTCTCCATACGTGCTTCAGATGGCAATGAAATAATCTCAGAAGTGAGCTATGGGGATGCTGCAGAGTGGATCAAAGCTTATATCCTGCTCCACTGCAAATTTTAACTAATTCACAGTTGGAATTACTAAAAAAATCATATTTTATCCTGTCATTCTTCTAGAGTCTTTATATTTTTGAACGCTGAAGTGTAATATTACAGAGGTGTAATATTTCTCAGTAACAATATATCAAATTAATGTGTTGGAAAACCCTGAGAAGCTCAAGAAAGTTCTCTTTATTTCTCCTGATTCCTGTGACTGACTCAGTTGGTCACTCTGCTTGAAATGGGATTTGGAACTGGTGCTGTTGAAGAGTTGATTTTTATACTACAGTTCATGTACTAGAAGTCCATAGGATAAAGCTTACACAGATCTATTCCAAACATGGAGAGGAAGGATATTCAGAGTTGTTGGAGTACAATAAATATGTAAGAAAAAGGTATTGTTTGGATGCCACAGGAAAAAAGCAAACTTTGTGAAAGAGAGGAAATTCTGCTGCCATAAAATGAAGCTCCCTTGTTACAGACATTGCCTGTTTTATTCACTGATGTGTCACAAAAAGCAGATTTACTTCCAGATTCTGCCTGACTCTGGGTCCTGTGACAAGGGAGATGGAAGAAAGATGTTTCATTTAAATAAGGTCATCTTGTTTAAATAATTGGTAATAGATAAATAGGAATAATAGAAAGTAGGACCAAAACAGCAGCATGGCAGTGGTGCAGCTGATGCTGGTGATGTCCTCATTGGTCTGTATAAAACTTACAGAAAAATGAATGTTTACTGGATATTGCATTCACCTGGAGGGAAGCCAAGGAGCTCCAGAAAAGACACACAAGATAAAAGTAAACCCTTGAGAAGGTAAAAAATAATTTAAAAGAAAAGGGGGGACACAGAAGGAGAACTGAGTTAGTCCCAGAGTTACTCCCAGTTCACCCTGGGCATTAACTGGGATATTGTAAATTCTTTGGTTCTGTGAGGATCCCAAATTCATTTAATGGACACAGTCAGTGGCACTGCTGATGAGTCAGACTTCTGATTTTGTGATTTACAGGAAAGTCATTTGAAAAGTAGTGCCATATGGGATGATGCTTGATTTGTAATTCTAGAAGTTAACAATTCAGTCTCCTGCAAATCCTGAGTCTGTCAGGGATTTCTCAAGTGATGTGCAGCATAGAAAATGTCCACTTTTATTTTTCTATTCTGAGTTATTTTATACAGATCAGCTCTGGGTTTACTGGCAGAGGACATAAAAGAGCTGGGTGGTACAAAGGAGGGAAAAGCTGGTTCATTCTGTGCCAGCACAGCCATTCCCAGAGTTCTACCCCATCACAACTCCATCCACTCCTGAAAGCCAAAGTAATACCAATGCATTTTTTTAAATCCCTGTGTAAATTTTATTTTTGAATACTACCATATTCTGCATCTCTACAATCATCTACATAAGGAGTTCAATCTGAATTTAATGCCTCTAACAAAATCCGTTTTTCTCTGTGGTAGGGCATGGCTAGGGCAAGGTCTCTATCAACCATGGCAAGGAAAAGGAAAGTTTGTTTTCTCCATAAATAAATGCATTATTTTCAAAAGGTTTTTTAGGCAGTCAATACTGTAATTTTTTTCTGATATTTTTTTAAAAAAGAAAGCACTTGAAAGTTTCTTGTTTTATTTTATTACACTTATTATAGTTAAGATTTTAGGTTTTTCTTGGCCTGATAATTGACTTGGAAATCCAGCTACTCGTAACTGCTGTCTTTTTCTGGGTGAGAAAGAATGCTCAGCCATTTTTAGTCATTAATTTTACACGAATAGGGGTTCTTTAGCCCTGCACTTACAAAATATATGTCATCTCTGGTACTCTAAAAGTATATTTGATATCAGAAAATAAAACTGTGACTGTGCCAGTGTGTGGTGGCAGCGTAGCAGGTGGTGCATGGTGATGAGGAAATCTCCATCCCAGCCAAGCCTAAGCTTCCATCTTTGTTTTGTACAGATATCTGTCTGCATGCTTGCTTTAGCTATCTAAAAATGTGATTTTGCACTAGAGAATGACACCCTGTCTCCCCAGCCTGGCTCAGTGTGTCCACGTGCACAGCAAAAAGCAGCTGCTGCCCAATTTCCACTAACCTCCCATCCCTGTGGGAATTGACTCGAGGTGATAAGGATGGGCTTGGCTGTTATCACTTGTGCTGCTTGGTCCAGCCTGGTGCAGGACAAAGTTTCAGAGCCTGTTCCAGCTGCCTCCTTTGCTGTTTGCCAGGACTGACCCCTGGAAATTCCCCACGAGCTCAGTGGGAGGAGGTCAGGGATGGGGCGGACGCTGCCACTGACACCACAACAGCCACAGCTCCTGCAAGGGCTTTCCCCAACCCTTTTCAGGAGACTTTGTAATTCTCTTTCTCTGATACACCTTAGAAGGTCACCCAATAACTCTGCTTGGTTTTAGTTTTTTCTTCTACATTTTTTTTTTTCAATTTGATCATCATTGATTTGTTGTCTTGTTTCTCATGGAGAAATTGCCTCTGGCAATGCAAGTGCAGCACAGGAAGTCTCTCATACACACCCTGGTGGTACAACCCCAGTGCCACCCTGGGACAGAACTGGTTAGTTGATTAATAATGCTGAGGGTAGAAATTGTGGGGGGAAATCCTTGCTAATGCTTTAAAAGAAGTCAGATTTCCATCATCAATTATGTCAGTAAAATATTTGTGCTTTTCTCTCCTAAATTCATTGTTGGCTTAAGAGCTTCTGGCTTGCCTGGCATCACTTCTTTCATTGCATCTTATCCATTAATACTTGTTCTTGCTGGAAATGCAGGGCTTCTTCTCAATCTCAGCACAGAAATCTTGCTTCAATTTCAAAGTGGTCTAGAATTTAACTATTTTTTTAAAGTGTCTTTTTTTCCCTGCACAACTGTTTTTTCCATCTCTCTTCAATTGGGCTTCATGTGATGGTTTTAGACATAACAGCTTCAGTTCGAGTTGCCTCCCTTCAAAGATTTGAAAATGTGCACAGATCCTGATCAACATAAATTAGCATGGCTCTGCCTTCTGTTATCAGTTATTTCAAATATATGAAACAATCTGTTTCTGTTTCAATATAAAATAAGATGGTGTGCACGTTTACAATACATAGCACTTGCAGACATAAGTGGGAATACCTGTTGAAGGGCCCTGTGAGTAAAGACAGCCTGTTAAGGATCTTTTTTATGCACGAGAGGAACATCCATACAGTCACTGTGTTTGCAGGAACGTGTGGGACTGGTTTGGAATGCAGAACATTTCTGCACTGTGACATAGCCCTTTCCTTATTTATTTATATATTTTTGCTAGGGGGTGAAAGGGTGAAGTGGTGATACCACATCATTATAATCCATGGGAATTATGACAATAATTCAAGGGATTCAGGATAAAGCTTACACTGGAAAAAACACCAGTGGAAAAGTAGGAGCCAAGAAGTGTCTGCATGGCCACCCTGGTATTGTCTGTCCCTTTTCCTTACAGAAGTCTTGGGAAAGGAGGTTGCTGCCAATATTATTAATCTTTATCTTGTGCTGGCACTTAGCTATCAGGATGTCTCTGACATTTGATGGGGTCTGGAACAAACTCTTTTTTTTTTGTAATAGAACTTTTATGTCTCTGACTAGCCAAGGAAAGAAAGAATGAATTTTGTGAGCACGGAGTAAATATAAACCAGAGCTTTTATTCTTTTCCAAACATTATTTTGCTTTTATTTTTGTTTTATAGCTGAGGGATGTCAGCAGCTCAGAGCACACTTTTCCATTAATGTTCTTCACTCCAGTGTCTGAAATCTCTGGTTCTGTCTGTGCCAGACATTTGCTGGGTGAAATGTCACTGCCCACCAAATGAACACATGAAGTACAAGTCAAGTTGCACTTTCCTGAGATATCCCAGAGTGCAAAACAGACACTGCCACCATGGGTGGGAAAGCAGGGCGTGGGAGCAGGGGGAATGTGGAGTTCAGCACCAGGGAAGTGCCCTGAAGGCTTCACAGTCACTGCACTTCTGGGAGAGGGATGGACAAATGGCTCCAGATGAGGTGAAAACACAGGACCTGTCTTTTGCTGGAGTATGTAAACTTCGGGTGTGAAAAGAGGTACGAGAATGTTGGGCATGAGATTCTGGAAATTAGACCAGGTGAGTGCAAGGAAAACACTCAGATTCTCTCTCCTGCATCATCTGCTTTGACCTCATAAGAAATAGCACATCTCCCTTCATTAACGGAGTGTTTAAAAAAAATATATGAATGATTCATGGAGAATAATACTAGTATAGAGAATATATATATTAAAAAACTCAACAATGTTTGTCACAAGGTTTTCTACCTTGAGCTCTGTTGGTAAATGAGTGCACAGAAGGATCTTGGAGTTTAATTTTTTTTCCTACTCCATTTATTTTTATACTAGGCCCCAGTGGAGGCACCTGGAATATTACAGTTAAAGGCAGCCACAAAAATTTGATTATGTTTAACAAATCATTGCTATGCAGTAACAAGGTAAATTGGGTCCATAGAAATAATTTTCCTAGTGTTTAGGAAATCTGTTGATAGAGCAAAACACAAAAGAATAATCTGCAAGGTCTGTAATTTTGATGTTTTATAGTAGCTGAGGTATGTGAATAGATAAATTATCTACTGAGACATCAAAGAGAGGTATTTGTGAGTGGGTAGTGGCTTGGGAAAGAGGGAAGTGATTAGTGGAGTGCCACAGGAGATCAGTATTAGGACCAATTTTGTTCATTTTATAAGCCAATGGTCTGGAAAAAAGAAAAGACCACGCAGCCAAGGCATTGCACACACTTAGGTTCCTGTGTTGGGAGGCAGTGGCAGGCCATGAAAAACAAGAGCAAAATTCAGAAAGATTTATCCAAGATTCCGACAGATAAGGAGTTATCATTTTAGTTGAGAGGATGTAAATTGTGTGGAAAGACTAAGGAAAAGAAGGGAAATAACATATGGAAAGACTGCAGGAGGATGTTGCTTCACTGGGCAGCATGGGTTAAGGGAAATATTTGAAATCATTTTAGTGATTTTGAATGTGTATGATTTGCTTTATTTTGCTTTCTCAGTGAGGAAGACGGTTTAAATTCCATATATTTAAAAGCTTATATGAAAATTAGATTGAAATGTTTTCCTAAAATCCAGTATTTTCAACTTTCAAGCTTATTACTAGATTGAGGATCCTGGGTGGTTCTGCCACCTGTTGTCTCACACAAACCCTGGGACCATGGAAATAAGATCATGTTACAGAAGAGGTCAGAAGGAAGGACTGGCTCTAAATGGTATGCATGGTGGAAAATACTGGAATTTGGACAATTTTAGCAGAGATTTCAGTTCATTGCCTAAAAACTAAAAATTGATCCCATTTTTTACTCATGTTGAAATTCCCCTGTTCTGTTTATCAAAGGGATTAAGGAGGTTCCAGAACCCGAAGCATGTTTACTTTTACTTGAACATTAGCAGAAATGGCAATTGCCAAAGAGCACAAATGTCTCTGCAGCAATTGTTCCAATTAAACAACAGAGCCATCATTAGAGAATCATTAAACTTTGAGCTTACAACATTTCTTTATTGAAATAACATCATCTAAAGCTACTGCTGGAATATTTTGGTTTAAGCTACGCAAGAGTTTATTATAACTGAAATTTAATTTTAAAAATAAGCCCTAAGCCAAGTACCCTAATAAGAAGCTATCATGCTACTTAAGGAGATAAAATAAAACTAAACACTGCCTGAAATAAGGACAATACTTACTGAAAGCTCTTCCTGAAAATTGAGTAATCTCAGTAGTTATTGCATGGTTTTGCGTTTTTTAATGTTTTTTCCCCTAAAACTTCACTTCTAGTTTAGAAAGAGGTATTTGTCTTGGGTAGCTCATGGGTAGTGGATGATCTGCTATTATTAAGCTTTTACCAGCACAGAGTGACTTTCTTTCACTTTCTCTGCCTTTAATATTTTTCTAATTCACCTAACATTTGCACAATTTGTTCAAAACACTTGAGTCTGCACAGGTATTTTTTTCATTCACAAGCTTGAGCTGTATATTAATGCCTAGAAAGATTGCAGCCTGATCCTTGTCCTAAGGACATTCAAACACAAAAATTAATCTCATGCTTTGGAGGCTATTGGAAATTTGACCGTGAGAATTACTGCTTATTCAGTTGTGCTAATTCCTTTTTCAATCAGTATGAAAAAGCAATGCCTTAATTATTAGCGTAATTAATGTTTTAGGAAATGAGAAAATGATTAGCTCAGAGTTGCTGTATGTTCTCTCGTAGTGAATAAACAAGAACCCACAGAACTGAATGTGAGCAAAGGCAGTTGCCATGGGCTGTGAGCTCCAGAGCCAATGCTCCAAGCTGCACAATTTCCCTACCCAGTGCTGTTGAATATCGACTGGTGATGAAGTGCCTCTCCCTGCAAGTTCCAATGGCAGGACGAGTCATTTCATCTTTGTCCAAATAATGGTGTGTTTTGTTTTAGGTGATATCTGGCTTCTGAGGCCAATAAATGCCTCTTCTGGTGGATGGATGTTTTATGTGAGGCTGTGTATTCCCTTTGAGTTATGTGGTATTATCAAAGAAAACCAGAAAAGTGTATCTTTTCCAAAGAGACGTGTAAAGGTTTGTAATTGTTTTCATCTTTTTTTATATTTCTGCTTCACCTTTTGAGCACTATAAACTGTGATGGTCTTCTTTCAGCAAAGGCTGAAGGGATCTGTTTCATTTTTAAAGTGTTTTATTTCTTATTTCCTATCGGAGCAGGGAATCAAATGGGGCTGTTATGGAATGTTTTTCCCAGTGGCATTCATTGCTTTTGAGATCCCCATGAGACAAGTGGGCTTGAGGAGTGAAGAATCCTAAAATACAGGTCCTAGTCCTGTGTGACTGAAGGCAGAGAACCCTGATTATGTGTGGATTCATTAGGGATCTCCTGGAGGAGGAACATTAAAGCCATGGAGTGTCTCGGGTTGAAACTCATCGTGTCTTAAAAATATAATTTTGTACAGGTCTTTCCTGACTTGACCAAGATCCAGCATTTTTAATATCTGCCTTTTCAAAGACATTTACTCCAAGTTCACTCCTGTGCCTTTGGGAGCAGGAAACAACCTTCTCTACATTTCTGGCCAGTCTAGGTCCTCACTGAAATTCCAAGCACTTGTGCCAGCTTGGAGAACAAGGAATCCATAGCCAATTTGAGAAGGTGACCTTGGTTTTCTTCTTGACTTGTTCCTATTATTTTTTTGTCATATATTTCCCATTTAAGATGGGAAATAAAAAAGCTGTCTACCTGGGGGTGCAGATTCTCTTAAGAGTGTGACAGTGTGGGACAGGCACTAAAATACAGAAGTTCTTTGTGGGAGAAATGTTCTGAGCTTTAAAACACTGAATACATATCTTTATAATGGGCTGTCCAAGAAACTATATGAAAGTGGCAGGATTTCACTGCAATTTCTTTAAGTTTTCTATGTTTGCCTTTGTTATTTCAGTCATTTGAGGTGTTACATTTGGGAGTAACAGAACCAATATAGTCCGACCCAGTTGTTCCAATCATTCTTGTGCTTGCCAATTTTCCTAGGTCAGATTTGGCTCAGTTTTATGTGTACAATGTGTTTTGGTTTAATTTGCTGTAATCTATAAGTTGCAGATGAGTATTTTAGTTTGTCTTTGGGGAATAAAGCAGGAGAGTGGATGCTGAGAAATAAAACCTGTGGGCTAAAGCCATGCAGTACCAGGGTGCTCGTGTTATCTAGCAAGGGACTTGTGCTGTCTGTCAATGGCAGCTTAGGAGATGTTGGGTAAAACAGAGGAGTTGGTGATTTACAGGAAAATCCCAACAATCTGCATGGCTTCCTTTCAAATCCAGTGTGAGATATCTGCAACTTTGGCTTTTTGCTATTCACAGCCCCCAGACACAAAGCAAAATAAGATTTCAAGGTGTGGTAACTGAGTTTGGTTTAAAATCAATTAGCAGGTGGCCTCTCTGTTGGGTTTTCTACTTCCTTTTCCCCTGTTCTAAATCACAATTTGTGTACTCTGAGGCCAGCAGTGCTCAGAGCACTGGTTTAGACATCTGCATTAGCTGGGAAATGCTATTGATTTTATTTTTCTCTGAAGCATCCAGCACTCTGTGCTCAGGTTTCTCACTGACAATGAGATCTACATGCTCTGCAGTGTTGCAACACCAAAGCTTGGTCAAACAGGTGTTTTGTAATGTCACAAGAACAGTGGAACATTAAATGTTTATTACAGAGTGGGGCAATACTCTTGTTCATATTGCTGTAGGATGAGTCAATGTGATCTGATTGTGATGAAGACTTATGGAGTCTAAAAATAACTCATCCCCAGAGCAGAAAAATATGTGAAAATATACAGTCTATCCCTTAAATCCTGAGCATTAAGTTAAATTAATAGAAGAACTTGTAGAGTGTGTGATTGAATCCATGAGGGATGTAGTGTGATAGTGTATATTTGCCTAAAAGCTCGCTCTGACAGCAAAAACAATGTACCACAGTATGTTTCTTTCTTATCTAATGGAAAGAATAACACACAGAGGCTCAGTTCTTGTAATGAAAACCCCCACATTAATTTTATTTTTTGATGTGTCATTGTAATTCAAGAGATGTTTTTAATCTCAGGATTGCTAGGGCACAATAAACCATTTAAAAAGTATTTGGCAAAGATCCCTGTGCTTAGCAACAGCTCCTTTCATTTAAAACCGTTTTTTGAACCAAGCTATTCAAAGCTTTGTTCCACTTATTAAAATAAAGTATCTTACTTCAAACAAGTGTTTCAGAGAACATAATCAAGAGGAGAGCATTCAAATACAATGCACAGAAAACATAAAAGGTGGCAGCATGAAAAACTCCAGGACTTTGTGTATGTTTCCTTGTTTTTCATTAAGAAAAACTGTATAAAAATATACTCACTACCTTATTTCTCTTTGTGCCATTATGGCATAGTTAATATTACATTTCTTACCACATTCTGAAATTCATGGCTAGATTTAAAGTAAAATTTAAAAGCTGTGCAATGTTTTAGTGAATGAACTATTGCATTAGTGGTGTATTTTCCAGTCACCTAGGTGACAGCAAGAGAGGAGCTAAATATAGAATAATATCTATTTTTTTTCTGTTGGCTTTGGGCTCTTCTGTGAACTACAGTGTCAATTCGTGGCACAGTGTCACCGTGGAAGCTCTTTTCAATAAGGTGAAGACATGCTCAGCTTCATTATGTAACTTCACATTAAGAATTTATTTCAGACTTTCATTAATGTCATTTTGGTTCAGTTCTGCCTTAAGTTTGTTTGCTTTTGATAGGAGAGGCATTGCCAAGGCAAAAATGGCTTCAGGAGCAGCCCAAATGCAGTTTTCTTCCACAAGTGAAGGGATGTTGTCCCTTCTTTGTGTTTCCTTGTTCACCTGCACACTTTAGAAAATAAGGATGGATTCATCATGCCAGGTCCTCTTCTGTGGAGAGATTCCAAAGTACAGTTTTGTGGGATGCCAGGTGCTTTTTCTAGTCCTGAGTGTTCAGTTCTCTCTGAAGTTAAGAGAGGTTGAGGTGAGGACGAACGAGGACTGATCATAAAGAATAATCTTGTTTTGCAGATTTTGCTGGTTTTAAATTTTGTTTTGTTTAGAAATAAGAACACCAGACTTGAAAAATTCCCCATCAACAGAAGGGCCTGGATCTGTGGCTCTGGCTCAAGCTCTGACTTCATTCCTCAGGCTGTGGTTGTAGGGTTACAAACACAGCCAACAAAGCTCCTACCCCACCATGGGTTCATAGGAAACTATCTTGGCCATTGTAGACACAACTGATGAAATGATCATAATCCACCAGAATTTTGTGGGTAAAGCCTGTAAAGGAGTTTTGAATAATGGTAACTCTGCATAGCTCATGCTGTATAACTTTTTCAAGATGGCAGGGACTGCAAAATCAATGCAATTTTTGATCTCACATTGTGTGGGCAGAAAAATGGTTATTTCCAAGATGTTAAAAAGCTAATCTATTCTGTTAAGTTTTTGTATCTTGCATAGATATAGCTGATTTCTTTTTTTTTTCTTTTAATTTTACAAACCAAGTTGGGAGCCTTGACATTTATTGGGCCCCCATATTTTTCATTTATATTCTCTCTAGTCTTCACCATCTGTTATGACAGTAAATAAGTTTCAAATAAGCCATATCTTCCTCAGCATGAGTTGCTTTTTCTGCAAAAAAAAAAATTAAAGTTGCAGTTGGATGTGATATTTGAAGTCACAGCTTGTCTTCAAATATTTAGTAGTGTATTCCTGTGCCAAGGGATATCAATCTGCCATTTGCCTTGCTTACAGTATAATAAAGATTATCCAAGCCCTTGTTTCATAGATATGTCAAGGCTTTTAATTACTATAGCTCAGGAAGTAGCTCTTTCCACGGGCTTTTTCCATTTTGCTTTGGATTAATATGGTTCCTTCTTATCTTTTTGCACATTAAATTCCAAAAGGAGGATGTAGTGTCTGATTTTGGTGGATGTGATCTTCCCTTAGAAATAAATACTTTGGCTATACCATCAGCACTTTTGTTGTTGCAAAAGTCAGTGTTTGATGGATATTTCAGATGTTAGTACAAAAGCTCAGGAAATTCTGCAAAGAAGTTGTTGGTTTTTTTAGTTCTGCTATAGGCAGGTTGAGGGTAAATCTGAGGTAAATTCATTTTGGGTCTTTCCTTTACACCATACAAGAACGCTCCAGTGAGAAGGAATGTGGCTTGGAAATTACCTTTGTACCAACATGCCACTTTGCTTTCCAAATTTATCTCTTCCCTTGATTATGAATATTGTGTCACATGGAGACATTTTCCTCATCCTTGGAGGACAGTGGTGCAAAATCACGGGTTGTTTTCACTGGTTGTCTTCTAAACTGCAACAAATCACCCTGAAACTCTCTCAAAGTAGCTCCTCTAACAAGGAGGAAATTTCTACCCATTCCACTCAAAACTGAAAATATTGCTAGAACAGCAAACATTAATGTTTCTTGTGGATTGTGTTTTTTACAGATGTACCTGTTCCCCAGGAGTTTCCCAGATGTGTTTAAGAGATTTTCTAGGATAAATTAGGGAATAAATTCTCCTTGTCCCTTCCACCCATCACATATAATTCTGTGGCTCCAACTGGTCCCATCCCAAATTATTTTTTGCCCCATCCTTTGATATTTCTGAAGGCTGCACATATATTTAGTGGGTGGATTTTAAAATCTGCATCTTTCATCAGTACGAATTGGTACTTCCAGAATGGCACCAAAGAGAATATTGTGACTGAACATCAGCTCTGCAAAACAAAAAGAGGTTGACTGCAGTGTGATTTATGTGGAAAGACTCAGGCAAATTCTGCAACAGCCCCAATATTCATTATGCAAGGGTACTTTTGAGTAAAAAACAGGTTTTACAGCATTAAAATAATGTTCCTGTTATAGTCAAAACTGATGCACAATTAAGATTAACCCTTTTGTTTGTAAGAGGATTTCACTTTCATTTCGATATTCATAAGCTTCTTACTATAAAAATAAAGCTTTTATTTTTATGTATGCAATTGTTTTTCCTTTTCACCTGTAAATAGAGTAATTGCACTTTTTTATGTTTTTCCAGTATTAGATTAGTTTTATAGCATGTTCTGAAATTTCATTCTCTTTCAGCATCAATCTTTGTTTTGTTTTTATTACAGAATTATACTTACAAATAACATCATTTCATAACAATAAACATAAAAATACAATGCAATACAGCAGTTACAGCTTTATAGAGTAAACATTTCATTTGGAAGAAAATTCCACTCTCACACTATTATTTCACAAAAGCAGCAAGGTCAGAAACCCTGAGGGTTAATAACAAAGCTGTTTATATCCTAAAACAGGGGGACAAATATTCAGGGGTCAATGACTACACCTGTGAGAAAACACAGAAAAAAGCTTTCTTGTCCACAGCTTTAATTTTTTTGAAGAAGGGGTCTTGGAAAAAAAACTGATTTTCAATTTGGAGTTAGTGTACAATGTAGGGTAAATTGTATCAAAGCCAAATGATATTCCACAAAATTAAATTTCTTTCACCTGACGTTGCTCAGTGCCAGGTATTTCAAGAGAATTAAAAATTTTCCATGCTACTTTTGCAGACTAAGCACACTCTGGATAGTGTAGAAAGATGGCAAATATGAAGTCAGAAGATAAGTGCAAGGCAGGAGTTGTTTAAGCACAATATATTTTTCTTAGACTTATAGGAATTTTCCAAGGTGCTGAATGGAAATTGTGATCTAGGTGTGAAAAGAAGAAATACCAGTCAGGAGATTCATATGAGATTTGGAGTAGGGAAGGGTTTTGCCTTAGATAATGATATCTCTTGATCTGATCACTTGCCAAATTCTCTCTTCTCTAAATACAGATTTGCTTAGCACAAAACACTGTGCTGGACCAGCATCTTTTCCTAGCTTTCTTTTACAGTAGTTGTAATATTAAATTAGAAATATTTTTGGAATTACATCCGTGTCAAATAGAAACTTTGCAATTAGAAAGATCTTCTGGACTAAGAGTTCAATTTTCTCATAGCTGTATGTTATTTTGATTTTGTACTTTGCAATGCAAAAATGTACTTAAATTTATGCTGAAGAACTTTTAGAATTACACAAATCTTAAATGAGTAGTTTTGTCTCGTGATACAGTGCAAGTTTTTTCCTACATGGAATGGCTCCCTCTGAGCTCCCTGACACATCCTGTAAACTTTTGTCTCTAAAGCTCAGCTAAAGCACTTCCATTTCCTAGGGTAATGTTTCATTTTTCAAAGACTCTTTTTTAGAAACCCAAGAACTATTTGCAAGTCTCAAGTTAGAACTTTTTCCTAGATGTACTTTATTTCTTAGTTTTGCTATGCAAAATGAAGTAAGGTGGATTTTCCTTTCACTGTCTTTTGCAAAGTTTGTTGTCTCTCTTTTCTGTATTACCAGGATTTGCAGGTAATGTCTTTAATTATGAACCACAGACTCCAATTCCCATCTCCACATCCCTTTCCCTGTTCATTTCTAGTCAATATATGTGATTGATATTGTCAGTTTTGCAGCACTTTGTCCTTTTTCTGTCCTCTAAGACACCAGTACTTGCCCTGAGACCCTGTGAATGGTTCACCAGCTGGCAGATGATCAGTACCTGCTAATTTGAAAGGGTCTGTTTTAGTCAGTGCTTCCTGACCTCTTATTTCTCTTTTCTAGGCTGAGATTTTACCTCTTTCTTGTTTATATTTGTGACAGCCCCATCCGTGCCTGGCCATGGAGTGAAGGTGGGTGCACGAGGCTGAAGGTTTTAGCCCATAATTGTCATTTGTTGATGATGCCATTGAATATGGAACTACTGAGCCACTGCTGGCCTGCTCACAGCACAACTTCTTTTTTTACTCTAATAACTTCAAAGTTTCTTGCAATTTGCCGCTGTGTCCCTCTGAGAGTAATCCCATGTTATTGCATGACCTGTTTTCTGTGTGATTCTCTATGTGACATCAGCAATTATTTCACATTTGGAGTACTTGTCATTTGATCTGCTCAAAATCAACAGGTTTTACTTTGCTGGGTTTCTTTTTTTTTTCTTTTTTTAAGGTTCTGAACTTTTTCATCCCATTTCACTTGCCTTATATCCACCACTTCTCAACAAGCTTCTTCCTACAAATATAAAGAAGATCTTTTGTAGTACCTCCTTCAATTGCAAAAGCTGTCATTGATGCTTTCTAAGAATTTGCAGGCCAATTTGTGTTTTATTTCCTTTACAAACAATAAAATCTCTCTGTCTTGGCAAACTCTTTTTTAGTGATTCTACCAGTGTCTCACAAAAAAAAAAAAAAACAACCCAAAAAAGCCTCACCCAACCTAATTTTCTTGCTCTGGTATTCTGTAGTAGATAGTTATCATGATAAATGCACATGTTCTTTATCATTGTATGTAATCTTGCTCTTTGCATTGCTGATCTTGAAGTAAATATATAAAGTGTTGTCTCATAACAGAGACAAATGATGGGAGAGAAGAGGCAGAACCCTGGAGTGCCATCCTTCAAAGTCGATCTCTTGGAGGCCTAATTCAGCTGTAGGAGCAGAGGGGGCAACCTTGTAATATTTGCCCTTTGAAATGCTATCTTTCAGAGGTGACCTTTAAGCTAACTTGGGAGTCTGACAACCTGGGGCCTCAGCACAAGATCCTTCTCCCTGTCAGCCCCTCACAGCTGCTATCTCCTCTGCCTTTGTTCAAAATAGTCCCTCCTTCTGATTTTATCTGCCTGGCTTCATAACTTCTCCTAAAATACAGTTAGCAGACTGTTCCCTTTCTCTTCCAGGTACTTCTCTGAGTTTATGGTTCTGTTGTACTCTTTACAGACCTTATTCCTTCTAGGTTAAATTTCTTCTCTCCAGTAACAAAACCTTTCAAGGACATTACAGTACTCTGGGGAGGTTCATAGTCCCACAGCACTGCACACTCATTTTGGAACTTAAGCAAATGTAAACCATGAAGTTAATCAGGAAAGAGCTCAAACACTCGTGACCTGGCAGAAGTGAAATATCCATGTGGCAGCATACAAAATTAGGGAAAACTACATTAAATTCTGTGGATGCTTTCCAAGAACAGAGGAGTCCCCCCTCTTCTGGATTACCAAATCAGCCAATGCCATCTCTAGCCATGACAATTGTCCAGGTGGGCTCATGCTTGTCCAGGCTGTGACAAATGCAGGTGTGTCTAACAGCAGCTTTTAGCACTTCATGCATCCATTTCCATAGCTTTTGGAGTGCTGAACCAAAGTTATCCATTTAATAAACAAGCTACAAAAGTTAGAAGGCAGATCCTTACAAAAATAGTTGAAAATTTAGTAAAACTTTTTTTCAGAGATCAGATCTGTATTACAAACTTCAAGAGTTATTTTTAGTTTCTTTAAAAATATTGAAATCTTCTTGGGGTCCACATTTCTCACAAGGGCTACTTCACTGAAAATTCCTCCTGCTGAGGAATCCTGCTGGAGCTCACACCTTCAGCCCTGGTGACACTTCCCAGGTCCCTCAGAAGCAGAGGCTGTGTTTTCTGGGACACCACACATTTCCCCACAACTCCTGCAGCCCGGGCCCTTCTCCCTTCCCTTGGTTCATCTGTTCTGTGCAACAGCCATAACCTGAGATGGAATTTTGGCCTGGAATTTGGCCTGGAATTTCAGCGTTTTTCCAGTGCTTTACCTGTCAGCACTTTGTCCCTGGTTAGCCAGGCAGCTAATGGAACCCCACTGCTATCTCTGTTATTTCTCCATTTTCTGTACTGAATTGTGTTCTTGCCTTGTCAGTGGTTTGGGGTTTTTATCTGTACAATTGTTTCCTTGGTTGACTCCAGTGTGTTTGTTTTTCTAAATGATAGCCAACCCCTGTTTTGGTGTAGCTCCATATTACTTCATCAATCACTTGAAGGGGACGTTGACACAGTGTTAGGTTCTTTTGAGTAAAACAAGGCTGGTTTTATTATTTTGTTGTGTGTTATTTTCCACTATTCCCATTGGACTGGGAAAATTGAGTTTTCATAGGCCTAATCTTCTCAGCTAATGTTATGAGCTAAAGCTAAGTAGCATTTGTTGGAAAACAAGAGGTTCCTTTTGTGCTCAACTCATTCTTTTGTTTGGCAGAGATGTAACAGATACTGTGCAGGAATTCAAACCAGGTTTTTTTTATTCACTGTATGGCTCAAGTTCTATTTAGATGGTTGCTATTTTACTGGTTGCTATTTATATTTCAAATATTGCAAATATTATGTTTATTTTTTGAAGAGAAGATTTTTGACTCAGCATCTATAGTTGAAATAATGTCATGTAATGCAAAGAACAAATTTGTAAGAGTTGTGCAGGATGATCTGAAGGGATGAGACAACAGGAGAAAGAAATAGAATTTACAGAAGATCCAAACAGAAAAAAACTCTGGTTTGGCCAGAAATAGGCCTGTGATCATCAGATATGGATTAATTTGTTGGATGGATTAAAAGCCATGTGAAGGGTGAAAGGGAAATGGGTAAGATGGAGTCAAAACTCTTTTCTCTACTGGAGAAGAGCAGCAAGTTAGCAAACTAAAAAAGTGCTGGTGGAGTTGCAATTAGTAACATGAGCAGTATTTTGGGGAAAGGAGTAAAATGTCTGAGTGGTTTCTGTTCTGGGAAGGAAGGAAAGCTGCCAGAGGAGAGGGTTGCTGGGTGTGTGAGACCGTGGATGGAGGCTGGGGAAAAGTGACACATTCACAGTGACTGTAGATTGCCTGCAGGAAAGCAGAACACATAAAATTGGGTGCTGTTCCCCAAAATTGTCTATTTTGCTGAGAATCTGAAGTGCTGAGGGGTTTCTGTAACATATCTATGTAGGAGAGAGATGGGACAGGATTTCTGTTCAGGAAATCCAGGACAAGGGAACAGAGATGTCAGGCAAGATCAACTCATTGGAGAGGAACCACCTCATGTTTGGATGTTCTCCAGATGAGCTCCTGAACACACAGGGAGGAACTTTGGATATTCTACACATGCCAGTAGTGAGTGTGAGTTTTTATGGTGTATCCTTGTATTCGTGGCTGCTTGAATTAGACTTTCTAGTCTTTTCAAATTCTCATCAGGTAAGAATTTTTAAATGTTCCTAAAAATTTTTGCATCGTCTTTCTCAGACTATTATTACAGATAAAACCAGATTTTTTTTTTAATGAAATAGCATACACTTGTCAGCAGTACAGTTTCACCTTTCTCCCCCATCATTCTATAATAATATTTATTTCTTGATTACACCTGTTCAGCTATGTTGGATCTGCCTCCTGACAAGTTTAATACAGTTGATGACATTGATTTAGAATTGTGTAAAGTCTATGAGTGGAATTTTCTTTGTCTCATGAAAAAATTAGAATGGCTAGAAAATAGAAGTTTTTTATGCAAGTTATATTACATAACAAATGTAATGTATTTCATATGCCTTGGGACTAAACCTTGAGGGCTCTGTTCATCCTTTGCCATGGTGAACATTGATCACTTTCTTCTCCCAAACATTTCCTGTTCCTTAGAGAGCCTCAACATTTGTAAAGAAACTTTCCCTCTTATTAATTATTATTATTTTCTTTAATTAATGATGTTGAAAAACTAACAAATTTCTAAAATCCTCTGCAACTATCATAATCCACACAACTGTCATAACAACAATTTAAAAAAAAAAAAAAGATCCATGTGTGGGGTTTAGTGCACTGTCCAGTGCAAGGTGTCTAAAATTCTGACTTTATTCTCATCCTGACAGATTTGGTAATAGCAGACCTCTGGTTAGGGAAAGCTCAGATGTCTCTGCTCCTTCTCCAGGCCAGGGGCTGGAGTGGAAGCCACAAACTGCTGTAGAAACCCCCTGTGGCAGGAGTTTTGGGGAGATTTTGCTCCCTGGGGTCTGTCTGGTGCTCCACGTGCAGCCACTTCCCTCGGCCATTGCAGAGAAGGTGGGGGCACTGCTCTCACTGAACAAAGATTATTCTTCATGAGTAATTTTCTTGCCTGTCGTTTTTTGGATAAGAAGCAATTTTTAAAATGTGTTGTCAGAAATCCATCCCTTATGCAATAAAAAACTCAAAAGCTGTGCCTGATGACATACAAGATGTCCAGATCTGCATTGGCTCCTTCTCTGCAATCTGTTTACAAAAGTTAAAAAATGCAGCAGAATGAGTTGGTTTGTAAAGGTGCTTTTTTGAATGCTAAATCATAGCTGCAAAACTGAAACACTAAAATTTGTCTTGTTTCAATACATGAGAGTCTGAAACAAGTTTAGTTTAAATTGAAACATAAGATAACACAAATAGAACAGAAGAATAAATTACACAAAGTCCATTCCTCTCTCTCTCAATGGGAAGAATTGTATGAATTGAGTTTATTTGAGGTTTCTGTGGTACTTTGTGTACTTGCAAAACAAAAATCTGAAAATTATATATGTGCAATTACTATAATCTTTTCCAGAAGTATTCATCTTAAACTGTCATGAGATTTTTCTCATGAAAATCCCCATGAAAATACTTTTGATGATACATTTTTGCCCAAATATTAATTACTAATACATTTTGAGTTTTAAAAATGCATATGCCAGATATTTCAAAGTTGTATTTTGATCCTGAGTAATCTGACTTTTAGAACTGTGATGTACCTAATTTGCCATTGATGTAATGTGAGCTAAAAGGATTAGCATATCTAAAACTAATTCAATAATTTTATGCTGCTCTTGAGATTTCTTTAAGCCTGCAAGGAATTGGAAATTCCCAAACAGTGGTTCAGAAACAGTGAAAAAAGAAGTTCTTCTGTCTGAGGTTTGAATTATTGCATGGAGTCATATTTCTGCTGCCTCAAACCACTCTGCTTTAGCCATGCAAACAAAGCTGTGAATTTCTGGAATTACAGAAATGGAATTACAGGAATGGCAGCTGAGCTCAGTGTGTCACTGCCAGTGCATTTTGGTGGCTCCCTTTGAAGGGCAGACCTCGTTTCCCTCCAGCATCCCTCACAGAGAACATCCAGGGACCAAAATCCCTGCATCCCCCAGGACAGGTGAGCCAGGGAGCCCCTCAGGGTTGGCTCCTCAGGGCTCCCCGAGGGAGCAGCTGCTGCTGAGCTCCTCTCCTGCCCTGCTGGTTCATGGTGCTGTGGTGTTTCCTTAATGCCCCTGGCTGGCTGTGCTCCCATGGACCCCCAGTGGAACCAGCCCTCACCCACTGATGGGCTCTGTTTGTCAGCACCATGCAGTGAAACAACCACAATCCAGCTTACCTGGCCAGCTCAAGCCATTGTCACGAATTCTTAAAATACTTCAAGCGTGGACTGAAATAATTTTAAGAGTTCCTAAAACTTTCTGTTCCATTCTTTGTCCCAAGTGAGTGTTTGCAGACAAATTTCAGCAGCAGTGTGGCAGGAGGGCTGTGCTCATCCCTGTGCCTCTGCCACTTGTCCCAAAGATCCTGATAGTTTTCCTTGGCATTTGTCTCATTATTTGTCCTGTTGGTGTCCACCCCTGAGCCATAAAGGGAAAATCCCTCTTTTTATTATCCAAGTAACAATGGGATTACAGATCTGTGAGGGGTTTGTTGCTTGTTTGGGGTTTTTCTTAGCGTTGCATGACATGGGGCTATTAGTGTTTTTTACAGAGTAACAATGATGAGAGAGGAAACTGCATTCCAGTGGCAGGTCACCTCCAGGTTAAAAGAGGAAAAAAATAAGAATTCTCTGTTGTAATTGCCTGCCATGGAAGGAATAGTACCTGAACATTAATGTCAAGCATTTTGTACTGAGTTGTCATCTGAAATATACCTGGTACAATGCAAAGTTATTTACACAAAGATAAAAGTATATGTGGAGGTAAAGGAGTTATAGACCATGGGCTATAGAGAAATTTAAATTCTGTGTCCTGTTTGAGCCTTGGAGTTTACATTATTCCATCTGCTAAAACTCCTAAGCAACTGTCCTGATTTCATGAGCTTTATGATACCAAGACCATTTTCATAAGTCACATTTTTGGGTTTTTATTCTACAAGCATTTACCAGACATTTTCACCACAGTCTTCCACAAGGGCATAAAAATGTGAACACAGGGATTGACACAGTGTTGACATACAGAGAAATATTATTTGCTTTCTTTAAGGTAGGTAGACTTTCAGAGAAGCTGCCTGAAGAATTCTATCAGCAGGAAATTATTATTTCTACATACCTGGCATTGTATAATTTAATGTTGTCTTCCCTTGACTCATGTAAAGTACACAGGAATGGCAAAGGTTACCTGTGTCATCCAATCTGTTGAGAACAATAATTTTTATTTGGCTCTTTTAGCCCAGGATGTTCTTGCTAGATTGTGAATGTCCATGTTTTTTTCTTGTCATTAATGAAAATATTCAAAAAGCTGAAAAAAAACCCATCATATTAGTCTCATTAAGGTACCTTTCAAGCTCTAGCCATGAGGACTGAATTAAGGGAAGAGTATTTTTGTACTGCTGGACCACAAAGGAAATTATTTACACTCGACTGGGCACTAAAATGATTTTCAGAGAGCAGTATTAGGCTGAAATATAAAGATCATGAATTAAACTTCAGAGGAAAAAAGAACGTCAGTCAGTTGATTTAGGTTTGATTTGGTACCAGAAGAAACCTTCATTTTAAATGTGAAATATTAAACACTACACTCTTTTCTGAGAGGCAAAAGCTTGAATACTCACAGGTCTGGTTCAGATTCATCACAAGTTCTGCTGGTTGGCTGAATCCAATTCCTCCAGGAATGCAGGTGTGAACTCCAAAAAAAGAGAGTTTCTATGCAAAATGTGTGCTGTTTGGTGTTAGAAATGAGATCAGGGAGCCAGTCTCTCAGCTTTCCATGATTTCCAGCTCCATCTGGGCCTGCAGGGGCAATGCCATGGATTCGATACAATTCTGCTTTTTGAGAGGTTATTTATTTATTTGATGGGGCACTGGAATATCCTGACTAAACCCACATGTATCAGCTAATGCTGCTTGGGGAAGGAGCAGGGGAAAAACCCCTGTGAATTTTTAATATACCTAAAATATCTGGTGCATCTGTATCTCCATGAATTAGAATATTCTAGTTTTGAAGAAGATAATGTGTAGTATCTTCATTATTGTTTTATACAGTATTACCTTCTCCAGAAGCATTGGCACTAAAAAAAATTAAAATCAATTTAGCTGCACTAATATTTAGTTGTTTTCAGCTCTAAATGTTTCATTTCTTCAACTAAAATTTAATTTACTATAAG
Organism: Urocynchramus pylzowi; assembly: GCA_013397555.1. Lineage (NCBI taxonomy): Eukaryota > Metazoa > Chordata > Aves > Passeriformes > Fringillidae > Urocynchramus > Urocynchramus pylzowi. The sequence goes on from VZRH01006244.1 coordinate 317,448, forward strand.
AAGAACTTTAAACAAGCTAAAATTGCTATTTGCAAAAATAACCACCCTGATGAGATTAAAATCACAATTTCTCAATTTGCCTGTGGAAACATATTAATGTAATGGATTCTGTTCTGCACTGAATGACAGACAGATTGATGTGTCAACAGAGAAAAGAGTTATAACCATCAACGTGTCTCTCATTGTTTGACAGTGATTTACTACTGTCCAAAAGTCTGTTAGCTCAACTTTCAGATTGAGTTATTCAGACTAATTCCGAGGTGTCACCCCTCAGAGACTTTGTCTGTCAGCCCCTGCTGCTGCAGGGGACCCCAAAGTCCTCTTGGAACTTCTCCTGCTGTAGGGTGTAGATTTGGGGTTTAGAACAGCTCTGTTTCAGTTGGCAATTCAGAGCTGCATTTTATTTTTATGATTTCATTTTCAGGTCTGAAAGGCACTTTTTTATATTAAATGGATAATCCTGGTGAATGCCCAAATTCTGTAAAACCAGAAAATTTCTAATACGTGCATCATCAAGGCAGCAGAGATCTTGAAGATGGAACATCTGTACATTATTTAATGAATGGGTAGCCCAGGATTTGATATGGAATTAGTACAATTTTAACACCTAAATAATAATTCCTGTGCTGTTATATCCCAAAGTTTAGCTCAGGCAATGGGGAAAGCCTTGAGATCCCAAATCCTTGCTGAATCAGCAGGAAGAATCCCTTTTCCTTTCAGCTGTTTCAGAGTCAAAGCATTAATTTTTCTCTGTGCTATCACTGAATTTTCAGAATTTATTGCATTAGAATATTTTCATTTACCATTGATAATTTGTCTTTCCAATTTTAATTATGTCTATCTTTATTTATGATCTGATAAAACAATTTGCTGTTGATTTTGATACAAAAAAAAATCTGTTCTTTTGTAATTGTTTAGGTTAATAATCTATTTGATCACCTTTGTCACTCTTATTAAAATAGCTTGCAAGAAATGTAGAACTAAAAAGTAAATTTTGCTGTATAGCACTTATCAGAGAAGGAAGATGCTTGCCTTCATTCCTAGTGTCATAAAGAAAATAGTGCAAGTACTGATTTCAAATTTTAAAATTAATAACTTTACAGCTATTTAAACAACTTCAAAAGGAAAAAGTAATTTTTATCAGAATGGACAAGGCTGCAATTCTATCTTTGTTTTTTTCTCTATTATTTTGGTAAAACTAATATATCCATATTAATGGAGCACTTCCCAGTCTAATTTTCCTAGTTCTCTGTGTCTGTGCTTTGTTTTTTCTGAGCTAGATTTGACCAGCCACCACATTTTTCCCATCTCTTGGAAAACCATTGTGTCCTTGGGCCTTTTTCAGCCATGTGACTGAATTTTCACAGGAGTTTTCTGTAATCTGTGTTGGCATTAGCAAAGGACATCCTGATGTCCCTGACTCTCTTGGCTTGAGTACGTGCTGATAATTATATTTGAATTGAGAAGTAAATTTAAGGGTTCAATACATACAGAGTTAACAGTGACTTAATTCTTGTTTGCTCTATCACCCTCTGTTGCCTGTTCTTAAAAACTTGCTGGTTTTTAATGAAATAATTTGGTATTTGAATGAAGCACATCAGGCCATCATCTCAGTGTCAGAGTTCTGCACACAGAGCTTTCAGAGGGGCTGAATTGGATGTTTCATTCCTAGAGCATCTTGATTTATGTGCTCAGCAGCAGTTTATAACAATGACTTTAGAAGAAAGTTGGAATATCCATTGAATGCTCAGGGAGGATAGGCATTTGAATGCTTGCCATTGAAAGAACTTTAAAAATAGCAAAATAGTGTATAAAAGCTATGTACATTTGAAATTAATGGTTTATATTTGGAGGGGGGATTCAGAAATGAGTGAAATGTTCCTCAGACTGCATTTGGGATCACAGCCAGGCATTGCACAGCACGAGGAGCAGTGTCCAGCACAGCCCAAAAAAATTCTACAGGGTTGTTTGTTGTCCAAAGTCCCAGCATCAATTACTGTGACAAATAAAACACAGTCTGAAGAAGGAATTGCAGTTTCCCTCACAAGGAACTGATTCTATTGTAATTCAGCCATCCCATCTGTCAGAGCAGAATCCAAAGTTTACAATGGCACATGTGTGACCTGAGCCCTGTGTTTCTCCTTTAATGGGCCCCAGTGTTAGAAAAACAATTGTAATGTCTTGTAATGTCCTAGTAACTCTCAGGGCTTTTTATTAAATAATATGCATCCTATGAAAACTATTAGGTGATAGCATCAGGTTGCAAATTAAAGAAATTTTGGGGGGAAATATGTATAATTTCAGAACACTGAAGATTCTCAGGCAGCTTTGATTGTCCATTGAGTCATATTTCAAATAAAACTTGGAGATTTCCTTCTGCAGCAGCTGAAGGACAGGCCCAGGATCACACTGAGCCCTGTAGTGAGGTTACATCAAAGCTTAATTTCATTTACCATCTTCAGACCACAGTTTATTCAGTTCTAGGGAATAATAAGTATCCATTCCACTTTAAAAACTGATGGAATCTGGCTTCTTTTTCTCTTTGTTTTATGGCTGTGGGATTCCTCTATAATAATGCTGGAATACTGGGCCAAGAGGGAAAAAAAAGTGTTATAAACTCTTATATACCAAATTACATTGTTTTGTTGTTAATTTTTGTTCTGTGCTAGTTAGTCAATCATTCTTGAGTGAATATCACACCAGTGATAACCCTACAGAGGAATTCAGTTATTCTACATCCTTGGCACAAACTGACACATTTCCAATACATTCTTCATTTTTCAAGCTCCTTATATTTTTTACCTACATGCCAGAAATCTTCAGATTTCCTGCATTTTTTAGACCAAGAATAATACTCAGGTGTATCAGAGGTGATATGGAACCAAATATTCCAAAGTTTCTGGTAGAGCTGTAGCAGCTGTGGAGTCAAGCATAAAAGCCACTGCAGCACCCTCCATTTTCCCTCAGTGTAATTTGAAAATTAATAAGGATTTGATAGATATTTATTGTCAGGCTATTTTGGATTAAACTTCTTGATTTTTTTTTAATATATATTAGTGTCCTGCCAAATCTTTTCCTTTGACTCTCTCTGCTTTCTGTAGACTTTAAAACTATTGCCTAGGGAGTTTTCAAGGGAAACAGACTTTTTTATAAATTACCAGCAAAAAGGGTAAAATTTGGCATTAAATTAAAAGACAATAAATCACTTTTTTTTTTTTTTGCTATTACATTAATTATCATCAAAGGTTTCATTAACTGATTTCTTATCAGCAAAGTCAACAACAAAATTGGAAACTGGACAATTTTCTCCCATTATCAAAAAAGAAAACATTTTACAGCCCCTTTTTTCTCACTTTGTATTTTCTAGAAGAATGACTACAGTATGCAGATTGGACTCAAAAGTCCTCAAATCTCTTCATGCCTTTTTTGTTTTAACTGGAGTTGAAAAATGTGATATCAAAAAAATCTATGTTAGTCTGAGACTGTCTGAAAATAGGCTTCTGTAGATCATTAATAAAGAAATATTGAGTTTAGGATGTTGTGACCATTTTAAATAAGCTTGCTTTTTTTCAATAATTATCTAATAATTATTCAATAATTCAGTAATTATCTAATCATCCATAATTACTCTTCTATCTGCTAAACTCTCCCTGAAGTTGAGGTAAAATTACTTTAAATAACCTTGTTTGAATTCAAAATATTTGCCAGCTGAAATTTCAGCTCAGCTTTACTGGAGCATTTGGGCTGCTCAGCAGCCATTTAATGGGAAAAAACCCAAACCCCACAAACTCTTTTGCTCTTCTGTTAGGAATTTTTCTGGTTTCCTTTTCCAGGGGGGTTCAGTGCTCATGGTGAGAGGGGTTGTCTCTGCACAGAGGGCCAGCACCAGCACAGGGCTCCTGCTGAGCTCCTTGTGGTGCCTCTGCAGGAGGGAAGCTTTGGGATTCCCTGGATTGAATTCCACAGTCAGAACGTGGCAGCATTCCTTACTCAGCTCAGGAGCTCACTCATTGCCCAGGAACTGATGCAAGAGGTCTGTGAGGTTTGTGGGCTGTAATTATCCCAAGTAATTTAAGAATCCATTTACCTTCTGCAGATGGAGATACAGTTTAATCAAATACAGTGTAAATCAGCCTTTATTAGGCACATTCTGTTGGCTATTATGGAGGTGTTAACGTTTAAAATGCTCCTGTATTAAAATGCTTCCCAGGTGAACAGGCACAGGTTTCAATTGTAAAACAGGATTTTGCAGTAATGACCAACAAAGAGCTTTTTCTTCAGAATTTGTGCTACTTTGAACAAAGACTCTTGATAATTATAATCCACATACTGTGGTCACTCCGTAAACCAAATGACTTCTTTGGAAAATAGTTACTGAAGTATTGATTTGGTCAATAATTAACCAAAAACTTTTGAAGCTGAAAATTTGCAGCAATGCATTTTTATATTAAGATAACATTTTCCAGATTTGTTTTTAGTTACTTCAAGTGAAGGAAATCCAAATTCCTCCTGTAAATCTTTGGTTGTGGGTGAGTTGAGATCTATTTCAATTTTTACATGCAGAGCTCTAGTTTTGGGAAATTCTGTATTAATATTATTATTATTCTTGGGGGTTTAAAATGTAAATGCTTTGCGGATTTCTCTCATTAATGGTGATGCCTGGAGAAGGCTGACCTAGAACAGAGGCTGGACAGAGCTAAAGAATAAAGTAGGGATTTATTAAGAGGCCTCCATGGATCCACCTTGGGCAGCACAAGAGCCCAGCCAGGGCTGACCTCAAGATGAACCAAAATGGTCCCAAAATGGACAGCTGGTCATGGGGTCTGTCAGTTTGATCAGTTCTGCTCCATTTGCACCTTGGAGTTCATTGTCCCATTCCATTCCCTTTAGCCCATGCAGTCCCATCCTGCTTGTTTTTCTCTCTCCAGCCCACGTTGTTTGTGCTCTTGGGCCTGAGATTTGGATCATTTGTCCTTGGTCCCCAGCTGGAGCAGGAATTGTTTTGTCTCCCTGCTCTGTGAAGAGAGCTCACCATCCCCTCATGTGAAGCTCAGAACTACACACTAAAGCAGTACAGAATCTGAAGAATATAAAAGCTAAAACCTGAGGCATCAATGATATAGCAAACAAATTATCCATCTTGCACTAAAGGCAGCCCAGCCTCCAGGACAGATCTGCAGTACAGAGGTGGTTCTACAGGCCAGCAACAAAGCTGGGCTGGTGTTTGTGGAGTTCTCTGTAATTAGGATGAACTTTTGGTCTGCACTTATGACTAAAAGCACAATTTCCTAAGGCTTTTCTAGTCTAAATATAAGTGTCTTCCTCAAAGCCTCAAAGTCTGCACAGGGCTGTGGTGATCTCAGGTACCAGGTGCAGCTCTTTCATGGCAGATACTTTGGCTGTTAACAGGATATTCCCATCATGAATTCCAAAGCTTTATATATGCACATTTTGGTGGGAATATTAAGTGTTGGGTGTTTGACACCTTTGTTACTCAGAACAGCTTTAATACCACTTTTTCAGGGTAGGGAATAGAAAGTTCCTTCTGTCCTTTGAGGATCCAGTCTTTGAAGAAGGATTATACCTATTTTTATGAGGAATAAATCTGGCCTGGAGTGTTTCAGCTTGCATTTACTGCAGAGTTCTGTGTTTGGTGACTCCACACTTAATGTGCTCAGTGAGCACCTGGTTGTAGGAAAGGCACTTGTTCAGTGGGTCAGGTGAGGTGGGTTGAGCTCTTCCTGGCTCACTGGACACAAAAGCCATGGAAAGCTGTAAATGGCAGCCCACAGTGGTGGTTATGACAGTGATCAGATCCAGAGATAAAAGGTGGGATGAAGAATAACAGCAGGGTGGAGAGGTGCCTTGCATCTTCATATGGTGTATTTAAAACAGAATCGTGAGTGCAGCATGAGCAGGGTTTCTTCTTAAAAGCTAAATGCTAATCATCAGCTCTGGTAGATTTATCTATTAGACACTGCCCTCTAGATTTATGGAAATTGTGAGTTTGGCTGACTCTGAATCTTGAGAAAATAATAGAAATGGAAGGAATGCCAGCTGGCCTTTTTGTTCCAAGGAATTAAAAAGAAAAGGAAAAGCAAACATTTGATGGGGCTGATAGTTGTTTGCTTTCTGGGCAAAAAGCAGCATCTAATTTCCATTTATACATCTCTCTCAGTGCTGGTGCCTCCAGAGTGGAAACAGTTTCTCAGTTCATAAGTGCCACTACTGGGTTTCCTGGGTAAAAATGAGAGTTTTTGACACATGCCATGTGGTGTCCTGATAGAGCTTGCCCAGTTTGGGATTTGAGGCTGCAAGGTGAAATGCAAACCCCGTGTGGCCCAGGTGTTCTCAGTTAGTTATACAAGCAACAAGGGCAAACTGGGCACCCTTGGCTAATAAAGACTTCAGTCCTGCCATCCCAAAAATAAAAGCATAGGGTCAAATCAAAGTCAAATCTTTCCTTTTTTAATCCTGATACTGCCAGTGATAATTCAAATGGAAATGGGAAATATTTTCCAGATTGAGGGTTGGCCTTTAGGTTTTATTGTTATCTGTGCATGAATCTATGATTTTGTGTAATATTTTATTGAGTGATTTTAATATCTTTGTTGCATATCTTTGTTTAAATTACCATCTTTTGAGTAGCTCAAAAGGTGTTTTATAAAAAAAGCTTTTGTGTTTTATAGGTAAATAGCCAGTGTGAATATTCTCAGTTGTCCTGAATTAAGGAAAGATTTACAGCTCTTCATTTTTGCAAATGACACTGAAAATAGATTAAGGAGTGCCAGATAGGGGAGCTCTGGACACTGGAAAATAAGGACAGAGAAACTAAACTTAGTTCTTTCTGAAAAGCTAAGAAAGAACTTAAGCTACAAATCTTAAGGTCCTAAAAGAAGGAGGAGATGATGGTGGTAACAATAGTAATAGTAATAGTAATAATAATAATAATAATAATTCCATCTCACATGGCAATGGATTAAATTCAGCTGCTCTCAGGGATAACTGTGTGATCTATGTAAGAAAAGGGGATAAAACCCCTTCATTTCTCCTGGAGCACCTTGAAAGCCATTTCTGACAGTGCAACTAAAATCTTATTTTTAGTGGAATTCACTCTGCTTCTTTGTATCCCATCCTGTTCAAAATTGAAGAGATCCTGAGCTGCTTTGTTTTGAATAATGCAATTATTCAAATTGGATTCTGGGTTTTTTTAATGTTTTCATTCATGTTTATTGCAATCTCCATTGCATACAAGGACTTGGATTGAAAGTCCAAAGACTTTACATGCTGTGAAATTGCCTCCCTGCTTTGGCTGCTTTAGGATCTTCTTTTGTGCCTTGTAAAACATCTCTTCCAGGAGTTCCCATTTCATGGTTCTGTGAGATTTTTGGGTTTTACAACTTTCAACTAGCCTGGCGTGCTTGCAGGATTTAACACTAAACAAATTCAGTAACTTCTTTTGTCAATTTCCCAATTATTTCTTCCTTCAGGTGGAATATAGATAGAGTTGAGCAGCAGATTAAAGTGAAGGCTCTGATCCTCTGCCATCATCCTCAGGAATGTTATACACATGCTTTTTCATAACAAAACAAAAAACCAAAAAAACCTGAATATGTCATTTTTTTCTTTCATACTTTCTGAAAAATGTTTTTTCTAGGTATAGTCCCAAAGAAAGCCTCTACCTCCTGTCTCTGGAACTATTCCATTAGCAGCCTTTGCTCTGAGACATAATGTTTGTCAAAGGAGAGATAAGAAAGAGAAGGAGCTTTTTGTAAAGATTGTTTATGGGGAAGGAAAAACAAAGCAGTAAAACAGAACACATAAAAAATGAAAATTGCCATATAGTTTAATGAATATTTTGTAAAAATCATTTTCTATTCTCCTACAAATTCATGATAGCAGCACTGCTGGCTGCTTGTACATGATTTAGCATGTCAGATTATATTGCAGCAAGCAGACTATCTACCCTTTGACCTTGAAGACTCCTACTATGCTGCAATAAATTTTGGGTTCTTAAAAGCAGCGAGGGAAAATGCTCTTTTAGACAGTTACTGAGCTTAAATACCTTCAAAAAGAGAGTCAGTTCTTTTTATTCTGCTTTGTGCTAACAGATAATATTTTGTTGTTCTGGATTTATGTGGAAAAATATTTGGAATTTTTTTGCTTCTCTGACATGGTGTATGTGTGTCTGCAGCTAAATGTGATTTTCAGCACAAGTATGTGAACCATGTTAACAGAGCTTTTCCATGACAGTGTTTGCTGAGCTGTGAAAAATGTGAAGTTCTCAGTGCAGCCTCTTTCAGAACCTGATTTTTAAGTATTTCAGCTTTGTGACAAACAATTGCTGTGGGATGAAAACCTTGTGAAACAAGGGAGCCTCGTTTCTTCTGAATGTGTTCCGACATTCAGAGACCTGGAACCAGAGTTTCCCTCAAGCCCAGCACTTCTCCTTTACCCACCAACCCACAAAATGGTGTCAGCTGGTTCCAAAAGTGCCTAGAAAACTGGTGAAATATACAGTTTGTTGAAACAGAAAATATCAAACTCTCAGTGGTTCCTTCTGTGGGGTCAGTGATTTCCTCCCAGGCTGCTGATTTTCACAGAATCCCAGGTTTGGGTTGGAAGGGACCTGAGAGCTCATTCCATTCTTCCTAATATCCAATTTAAGCCTGCCCTCCATCAGTTTATTGCCATTCATGTCCACCACGTGAGTATTTTCCTATTTTCTGAATTGTGTATCTTTGAGATCTCTATTATATGTCAAATGGAAGTTGATGAGTGGATCCAGAAGTCTTGATGTTGGGGGAAGGGCTGGTTTGTTTCCAAAGGGGGGAAAAAAGCAAAAAAAAACCAAAAACCAACCTGTCTATAAAGTGTATTTTAGTTGGGGAAAAAGTAAATTTGTGATGTAGTTGAAAGGACCCAAGTAGGCAGCTCCCTTTCTTTTTTTTTTTTTTTTTTCTGATAGAAATCTGTATTTTGGCCTCTAAAACCTCCAAAACCATACTTTGCAGAGCCTGTCTGCAGAAAATATATCTGCTAAATATATGTTTTATAAATATTCTGTTACATAGAGGGTTCAATGTTGGGAGGTTTCCCTCTTCTGTTCCTTAATGTGTTCTTTAAACTCTTCCACCAATGTAATTTTGCTTTCTCTTGTCTCAGCCTGTTTAATCACAGGAGTTTTAGGCTAATGACACCTCATCCACTGATGAGCCCAAATTTCATGGCCACTTTATTCTGCTTTGTGGTAAAGCTATTGAAGAACCTCTTCATCCAGGAATAAAAATGAATAAATTCTCCATGTCTCTGTTGAGCCAGGTAAATTGTGCCCTGGAGCACTGAGAGAGGCTCCAGCTCCAGGAATGTTGACTTTGATCCTCAGGAATGGATCTCTGTAAAGTGTATTAATGGAGTGGCTGCATCATTAGTGTAAATTAATTAAACATTTTGCAAAGGTGTGCAGCATGTTGGCCCAGCAGAAGCCCAGGTGAAAAAGGCAGTGACAGTTTTGGTATTAAACTCATTTTTTCAATACTGAATTGGAGGAACCTTCTGTGAAGGAAAAGGGAATTTCAATTTCTGTGTCACTTCTGTCATTCAGATAATGACAACTGAATGAAACTCATTGTAACTCAACCACAAAAACCACTTTTATTCTGAAAATGCCTTTACATGAAAATCGACCTGGACATTTAAAGCTGTAACTTTCCATTCTTTAAGCATGTGAAGATGAATAAACAGCCTTTTTATTTTCTTTATTTTCTGATTTTACTGAGGACTTGCATTTTATTAATACATCTTCAACCATGCAGACTTACTTATTCAGTACTAAGAGAATTGTCAAAATCAAAACCAAGAATCAATATTTTTTTTTTATTATTTTGACTTATAAGAAATCTCATTGCTGAAAAGATTACTTTAAAATTGAAAGCAGAAAAAAAATTCCACACCAGTCATAAAAATTACATTGAAACTATTATAAGGAGTAAAAATACAAATATTAAGAAGTATAAGCTTTATGTATAAAGGCTTTATGTATAAAATTAGGCTAGGTTTTATGTATAAAACTTTCATATGATAAATAGTAAAAAGAGAATGAAGCATGAAATATTAAAAGAAAGATCATGAATTTATGGCCCAGTGCCATCACCTATGGAGGAGTTCATGGATCTAATGCAGGCTCAGATGCTGATCTTTATTTAAGTGTTCATTGAGTGCAGTGTAAAACAATTGAGCAGCTCTAATTTCAGAACCAGCAATGGTAATCCAATGAAATACCTCATTGATTGGGATGCTGCCTCTCCTTATTATTCCTTCTGCTGTTCATGGAATTTTAATTTATTTCCTCTGTGCTGTCACACCTTGAGAGAAGGAGGAGAGGATTTCTTTGCCTCTGAACTGGAAGAAACATTTTCCTGCAGCTCTGCCCAGGACCCACAGGCAGCCTAACCTGATAGAAGGAGCTCGAGCTTTTTGCTACACCTTGAGGAATTCTGTGTTGATTGAAAAGATCCACACATGACCTGAGTTTCTATTTTTTGCCTAGTAAATATTAGGACAAAATATGTGAAGCACTTTAATGCTGGCCAAGTATTACAGTGGGATTCACTTAGCAGAGAATTTTGCATATGTTAAATTACAGGAAAACAAAAAGTAAGAATTATCTGTCATGTCTCTAAGCAGTAACTGAAAATACCTTTACAAATGTAGTGGATTTAGGGAACTCTGCTGTTTTTTAATTTACTTTCAATAATTCATTAACATGCACTTTAACCTTAGTTGCCAGTCCCCACAGGATTCATGTGCTGTGCCAAGCAAGGTTTCTCATAGGCAAAATTAATTTTCTACAAATAACTTCCCTATTTTTCCTGATTCAGGAACAGCAGAAGGTAGCACAGCTTTGGTGATTTGATCTCGATACATGAGATTTCAGCACTTGCTTTAGCCAGTATTCTTGTGTATTGAATTTTCATTTTTAGACTGCTTAAATATTGGGTGTGACTTCGAGAAGGATATGATTCATTTTGATGCAACAGCTTCTAGGTATCTGTATTGGTGCTTATTAATTACTTTAGCAGAAGTGTTTTGTTCCTTCAGTTCCTCTGGAGGATTAAATACCACATAACATATGTTAGATTTTGGCAATCTTATGTTTACCAAAGTTTAAAAAATATTTTGAGCAGTTGTGCATGAAATTATTTAATATCCCTCATGAGAGGAAACACTAACAATGTTAAACCCAAATACAACCTCTTTCTATGAATACTTTTTTCATATCTCATGAGAAGGTGCTGATTGGAATATGAAATGTCCACATTTTGAGCTCTGGAAAATCAAGCTGACAATGATACCTGAACACAAATATTTAAAGAGGAAAATGTAGCACGGAAAACAGTTGAAAATAATACATATTGGCCCAGTTACAGTCCCTAAACAGGAAAAAAGCTGAGTTTGTTTCAGAAGTATGTCTAAGTTAAATATTTGAGAGTCAGATTATTTTACAGAAACACAAACACATTGAGGATGTAGCAAGTTCTTAAATTTTCTTTATTTTCTTTATTTTGCATCATTGTAGAGATGATGACAAATCAGAAGCTAATTCCTATAAATTTCAGTGACAGCTGAAATGCACCTTATCAGTTCCTGTACCCCTGAACACCAACCCCTTCCCTCAGCCCCCCAGCAGGAAAGAGAAAAGAATTTCAAAGAACTTATTTCTATTTCCCACTGAAATCAGTGAACTGTGCTTGTGGAAAATACCACTGGCAGCTGTAGCTCTCCTGTTGTGCTCTTACCTACGTGATCTTAGGCAAAAAGGGATTTTATCTATTCTTATCTATTCTTTTGACTTCCCATAGGACTGAAATGGCCTTTTTAAATTAAACACTTCCCTACAGAGGAGTGACTTTGCTTGGAAGATTCAATGCTATTCTGATTTTTCAGGATAAGTCCCTCCCTTCCAGAACTCTTCTTGTACAGCAGATTCAGTCTCTTCATAGCTTTTGTTTGAAGGAGTAACTGTATCAGAACTTTGAAGAACTCTAAAAATGAAAGCTTGAATTGACATTTTACTTGGGAATATCATGACAAATACCCACTCCTTAAAAGCAGTGGTGCTCCTGTTTGGGCTGTCATAATGGAAGGGGATTCATTTCTGGTTTTAGGTGACTCACTGAGAGCTGTCAGAAATCTAGCTGAATATTCTGTGTTCCTGAAAATAATTCAAAATGGGAAAAGCAGATTGCAATACCTGAGTGAACCTCTCCATAGCTTCTGATATTAATCACTGTGGGCAAAAAGACCTGCTGTGGATCTTCTGTGTGATTTCCAAAATTGTTTTAGATTGTGTTATGTGTTGTTTGTCATTAGAATGTGATCAGAAGGAGTTGCAAAGATCTATTTAATCTGAAATGAAAGAGTGAGACAGTCATAAAAAAAAAATATATAAAATCTCAAGTATTTTTAATTGGTTTAAATTCCATTCATCTTTTTTATTTTTTTCCACATGAGTGATATTCTCCAGCTGTGCAGTCTCTCAACCAGGTCCATGGAGAGCACAAAAGAAAAGGCAAAACCAAAGCAAGCAACTTTCCCTTTTGAGCACATTTTCAGTCATTCAAAACAAGAATTTAATTGTTCTGGCTGTACAGGAAGGCCTATGATAAAATGAGTGATAAAAGAAAATTCAGATTTTTTTCTTACTGCTAAATTAGATAAAACTTACTGAAACCAAAGACATCATTAGGCTTGAAAATTTCTTCCCCCAGTCCCTGAGTGAGGCTATTTGAGTTTTCTTGAGGCAAAATTATTCTTTTTCTCTATATAAAGCACATGGAGCTGTCCCTTGTGTTGTCTCCATGGGTTTTGGAATGATAAAGCTGAGAGTGTTGGATTTCCTGCAAATGAGCTTGGATGAGGTTATTTTCCAATTTAGGGGTTTTTTTTGGCTTTTGTTCTTTGGCCTTCAGGAGGAAAATAATTTGTAGACAAACATGTGCACCTGGAGCTGAAACAATAGGTACTAATGCATTTACAGAGAGGATGGGACTGCAGCCCTCCCAGGCTGGGTTTCCAGGAAAGCACTCAGCCATGCCTTGCTCCATGCCAGCAAAATCCCCAGTTTGTTTTGTTGTTTGTACTTATGACGACTTTCCCCCCCCTTTTTTTTTTTTTTTTCTGCATAGAAATTAATTTCAAACAGCACACAAACAGCAAATAGTGTAGCAAGTTTAAATGCTGGTAGAGGCAAAAGATAAAGATAATTGTAAATGAATAAATTCGCTTTCCTCTGAAATTGTGTAAATTTTATTTTCAGGGGAGAAAATGCTCTTTATTTATTCTGCTAGAAAAAAGCAAAATCTTCTGAAGTTATGTATCAAGGAGGCTGATACTGTGGAAGTGACTGAGGCTAAAGCATGATCATATCAATCACAGAATTATAATTTTGTTTAAAAAATACAGTCCAGCACTGCAGTTGCAGGTGTAATGTTTCTATGCATTCAAGTAAATTCAAGGTGAACATTGTCAGACCATTAAAATTATTTTAGATATTCTGAATATAACTTCTAATAGTTTTACATCAAAACTTGAATATTTATCTCCTTTGTTTTCTGCATTTACTTTCCTATTCTATCTATCTACCTCCAGCTGAAGTCTTATTCAAAAAGCTGAGAGATATGAATTTCTGGTTGGATATTATTTAGAATATTTGCTTATGTTTTCATTTTCCCTTTTTCCTGAGCTGTAAAACAATTATTCTCAAAATATAATCAGACAAATCTGGATGAAAATCTACCAAAAGGTATAAAAGCCCCATGAGAGACATATGATGAGTGGGTGGGTTTTCTTCAGAGCCCATCTGTAAAAGATTTTAGAAAAATGACATCCCACAAATCTTGGTTAGAGGGAAGGATTGGGTCTGAGATGTTCAGGGGAGATAGTTAATGGAATTGTGACAATTTAACTGGGATATGTTTCTGAGAAATGTGTATTGAAATCTCAATCAAAAGATCAGCATGTAAGAGAAGAGTAGCACCTTGAGCAAAACAAATTAAAAAATAAAAGGAAATAAAAGAGGCAGGCAGAATGAATCCCTTGAGCCAATGAAGTGTCTCAAGTTCCATTTAAGTAAACTTCTTGCACCACTACTGAACTGGGAAGGAATTGTGTGTAAGAAACCCCAGACAGAGGTGTGAACTAAAGGGAAGGAAGAATGGAGTGTGTATTCTGGGATTGCTACCAGTTTGGAACAAGGACTAAGAAAGGGAAAAGCTGGAATAGAACCTTGGAAGGGATGTGATGGGAGGAGATCAGAGCTCCTGAAGGGCACAAGGCAGAAACATTCCTTGAAGAAGGGATGAAGAGAGGAACAGGATGGTCAGTGAGGGAAACAGAGTAAAGCTGGGATGAGGAAATTGATCCTGCAAGTGTGAGTGGGGATTAATTTTGTTTGCCCGTGGGTAAACCAGATCAATTCATAAAGACCTGCAGAGGGTTGGATTGTGCTGCTGTTACAGGGGAGACATTTGAATATGTATGTCAGCATGAGGGGAATTGACTTTGACTGGGGAAGACAAAGTGACTGAGAATTGATTTTTATTGTGGAAGGAAATTGATCCAGAGAGAGGGGGAAAATCACTTTGATTAGTGTGTAAGGAGAGCTCCCACAGCGGTAGAGAACTGACAACAGAAGAAATGAACTTTGATTTTGGTCATGACATGATTTTGAACGTGGTATTTGAGCAGTTGGTAAGTGCCCTCCATGAGATAAGATTTTATGTTCTGTTCTGTGGGGTGGCACTAGTCAACTTCCATTCAGAAGAGCAGTAATTCATATTTGAGCCAAAAACCCTCATTACTCAAAGCAGCATTGACCAAAAATTAGGACTAGGAACTGTATCTTGAATAATTTCAGTATATTGACACTGTCAGTTACAAGCATGATGAACTTGTTGAATCCAAATTTTCAAGTTTTAATTTATTTTTATGCCTTTAAAAAGCTGGTGTGCTGATTTAGATAATGTTTCAGTTGCCATTTCCAATCCAAGGGAGGTCCATTTACTCAAGGCTGAAAAAATCCAAAAGAAAAAATACAATTTAAGCAAGTTTACTATGCTGCCAACGATTGTGTTGCTTTATATTTGGCACCTGGCATAGATCTCTTCCTCCTGCCACCAGAAATTGTTTGAATCTGGCTGTAAAACTCACAAGTGGGATGGATTCCTTCTTCAGGCCAAGGAGAGGATGGAGATTTCTGGGCCTGGAAAAACCAGCTTCAGTTATGTCCTCATGGGAATCATTTTCAGGTACAAGGTGGAAAAAGTGACCTGGTGGAACAGGAACAAATCATCCCTGGCCAAGCTGATTGATTTCTTTACTAAATTAACAGCCTCTCTGGCCTGCCTCTGCTGGTTACAGAATATTATTTCTCTGTTGGGTTTTTTGCTATTGAGTGAATATTGGTGTTTCCTTGAACACACTTGAAGAGAATGAGGTTTTAGTAACTGTTTTATCAGCAGATTTCATGCTGGGCTTTTTATTATCAATATTTTTCTCTAAGTTAATTTTTAGTCCTTAATTGGTCCATCACAAAACTTTAATATTCTTTTGCTAATACCTATCACCCATAGGTGCTTACTGAATTAAATACCTACTAAAGGATATTTTTTTTTTTTTGTTAACTGAAGTGTTAAACTTTCCGTTTCTGTGTGGAAAAATATATACAAATACTTAGCTTTGGTCATATCTCAATCATACTCTCCTTGTTTTTAAGGAAGTGAAAATGTGGACAAGCAGGAGCAAGTCCAGCATCCTTTCTTTGCCACTGGGCATAATGCAGGAAATTTCTGTAAAGAGAGATCGTGGAAAGTGAGACTTCTCCAAGATTTTATGAAATAAAAATGATTTAAAAAATGCTGTTATTACTCAGAATTTTTATCTCAAATATTTTGCAGAAAGCAAAATCCAAGGCAATCACGATTTGTCATTCCAAAGCCAAAATCTGTCTGGAACCTCAAATATTAAAAAAAAAAATAGATGGACAAAATAGTTTAAAAAACCAATGATGAGTAATCTGGACAAAATCCACTGTTTCTGTGCAGGTGGCTCATAAATACTGTCATTGTCAGGAATTTTGCTCTTTCTTTTTAGTTTCCCTTGTTAGACTTTCTATCATTATTTTTGTCTGACAATATTACCTTAGTCTGTTTTAAGAGGATTGGTTTGTGATAAAATATTTTATAAATTATAATGGCAAAAATATGTAGGGAACCTAAATACTTCAGTGCATATTTAGTGATTCAAAATCAAACTATTCACAATTATAGTCCAAGCTTAACTGTTGGCAGGTGAAGTGGTTTGTCATAGAATTACACTTCTCTTTTAATGGGTGAGTTCAACACATCATAAAGATAATAAAGATACAGGGCAGTACATGCCAGTTCCAAGTTCAGGAAGGCTAAGGAAGGGCTGGTTTGAAACAAAAAGAGATAAAATTGAAACAAGCGCTATGAGAAAGGAAATTATTCTTTTCATATAGGTTTCCATTCATTAGGTAATATATGGGATGTAATAGGAAATATATAAGATGTAATAAATCCCCAAAACAGCACGAGATTTTTCTCAAACTTTAGAGGTCTGTGTGATACATGGTATTTTATAAATATTGGGTACTTAATTGTCTGTGTGAGAAATAACTGTTATTTATGGCCATTTTACATTTAAACTAAATTAGGAGCTGTAACCAAAGCTATCACTCCAGGGTTTATACAGTAATGTCTGGATCCATGTGATGTATTTTAACCTATGCACATATCCATTTAAAAAGGGCTTTATCTCCTGCTTGACAATCCTTAATAACACAATAGACCACTCCTGTATCCCCTTTCCATCCATTAGTCAATATATCCACAGCAACCAGCAATAACCCAGCAGCAAAAAGCCTACTTAAGTTCTTTAAAACCTCCCACCTGAATTGCTGTAGCCAGGAAAAACAAATGGGCCCAAAAACGTGTGGCTACATTTTAAAATGTGCTGAGCACCTGCAGCTTCATCAAAGGATGCTGGATGTCAGCACTTAACAATTTAGCCCACCAAATTAAAAATATTAACCATGTGAATTCATAAAGGCTGCAGTGATCTGCATCAGGGCTGGCATTTTCCCAGGGATCCCTCCTCAGCTGGGGACTGTACCAGGTTATTTTTTGTGTTATTTTTGCCACTCTGCCTGGGTATTTTTGTGACCTTGCTGGCCCTGCTGGGATCTGCTTGTGCTGTTGGAGGTACATTGGCTCCAGAGCCTGCACTAAGGAACTGCTTTGGGATCATCCCCAAAACCAAGAAAGATGGATGACCATGGTTTTTCCAGGCCTGCTTTTGAGTGCAGCTCCTCACCCCAAATCCCTCTCACTTTTCCTTTCTCTCAGACCTGTCCCCGTGTTGAAGGCTGTCATCCCAAAGAGTGCAGACAGAAATTGCAAAAAAAGCAGGGTTGATGTTTTTCCAAGATCCATCACCTTTTATTTGTCTGTAGAGGGTAGCTGTGAGTTGCATTTTTGTATCTGGTTCTAAGAGGACATTAGTTCCTAATAAAAAAAAATTAAATTAAAACCTCATAAATATGAGACTACAGTGCAGAATTGGAAGCTCATGCTGAAAGGATTTACAGAACTCTCTGCTTTTTACTGTTGCTCAATATCATATAAAAGGTTTGTTTCAATGTCGTAGACCCGGGATTTTCCAGGAAATAAGTCTGTAATGAAATCCTTTATTAACTGCTCGCAGTCATGCCAAAAAACAAGTATATTAAATAAGGAGAATACGTTCTGGGTTGGGGGTTACTTTCTCATACAGTTTTAAATTGAGCAGTCTGAGCATTTTAACAATCTTCCTACCGCTATATGACACCTTAATAATACTATTTAAAAGGTTTGAATTGTTATTTTTGATGCTGGGTCTAGAAACATGGATGTCTACCTCCCTCTCTGCCTCTCTCTATTTCTCTCTCTGTAAACATATCCCCAGTTTCCCAGCAGGTTCAAACACAGATGGCTGCCTTATTGCGACAGAAGCAAAAATGCTACATTAATGTTTAAAGAGATTAAAAATCCTCTTGGCAGCAGTGGCATATGTTACCAGTTAATTGTAGCACTGGAAGCTTCCCTGCTGTTTTAAAACATGGACTCATTTTACTTGCTTTCTGCAGAGCAGTATGAAATGTCAAATTTGTTGGTATAAGTTTTGAATCCGGTCTGACAAAAATGAGTCATTAAGACAATGTTGTTGTCCTTCTCTAACATAGTTTTTGAATCCAAATAATGTTCTGCTCCCATGCCAGCTCTGGCAGAAAGCTGGCTCCCTGCTCCAACCCAGCGATCATGTGCACACTTTATGATTTCAGTGGAGGGCTTTGCCTTGGGAAGGCAGTTTTTAGCTCTTCACCTGCATTATTTCCACCCATTGTCACCCTGGCCAAAGCAGGCTGCTGGTCTGAATTACTTTAAAGATGTAATGGTGGCTTTTTCTGGCCCAGCCTCCAGCTGGAAACAGAGCAGTCAGAGCCAGCCCTGCCAGGCTGCGAGCCATGAGCGGTTCTGTGGTGCTGGAGCTGCTGGGATGAGCACACTGCTGAGGAGCATCACCCTCCCCAAATCCCTGCTCCAGATCAACAGTCCTCAGCAGGGCACTGCTGGCACTTCTGCACACTACTCTTTGACTGGAGAAAAAAATAGGAAAAAAGTGTTGAAAACCTGAAAATTTCTATCATTCCTCGCATTAAGTTCTGTTGCCATTATTGGAGATTATCCAGTTCCTCCTAAATCAGGGAGCAGCTGCCACATCAGATACACATTAGGACAAAACAAAGGATTCAGTCCTCCTAACTAGCCTTTCAACCTCAAATGCTGTTAACAGAACACTTTTGCCTGAGAAAAAGCTGATGATAAAACTTTGTGTTCCTGTACTTAATGATGTCACCTCACCCTGGCTAGAGCTGCACAGGCTTTATGGGGCTTAAGTATTCTGGAAAGTAATTGTAGCATAAATACACTCTCATGTCAGAAAGATAAACAAAACTTAGCCTCACGTATTGTCTGTGATCCTTTTTACTATTTGTTCTTTGCCATATGTGCACATTAGGTTTTACAGACAAGTAGATGTGATCTCTGCCCCTCAGGGGTTTGCAGAGGAGATTAAATATCACATGGAGATGAGACATTCTTGTTGGTATTCTCAGCAGGGAGGGCCAAGTGTAGGGTAGGCATGAACTATCCTGGCTTGTCTGAAAAAGAGACCTTTGAAATCGAGGCTGAAACACATCAGTGGGAGGGAGAGCACAGCTCCTGCTCACTTCTTCAGGGGGCTTCGGACTGCCCAGAACATACCTGGCATTGGTTTCTACATTTTGAAAAGTCTGTGCAAACCCACTAGGTTTTCCCTGGTTTCTGATTAGTCTCATTGCTCTAAGTTCATGGTTCCTCCTCCTATTATTTTTTCTCTCCTGATTTGATTAGATCATAAGTTCAGAATATAGACAGTGAAAAATATAGCTCAAGAAGTCTAATTAAAGAACATCTTGTTTGCTCAGGATCAGAATCCCTACCATGGGTTCCTGTCCTGGGAGACTGATTGTCACAGGACCCGTACTGGGTTACAGAGTCACCAAAGGAAATTCTCTTCCCTGAGTGTAAAAAGTTCTGTACTGACACAATTTACAGTTGCATAAATTATATTTGTGTGCTAATTAATACAAGTCTTGCAGGATAGACCTCCAGAAATTAGCAGGAAATTTTACTTAATTCTGAAGAGCAGGGAGTGAGCTTTTGTTTGTCACCCACTCTGTCTCCTGCTAATGGATAACCAGTGGCACCACGTTCTTGCTCAACTGAAACAGAACATTTATTCTAGATTGCAAACCAGATCATATCTTTGAGCTGTTTGCAGCAGAGCAAGCACACAAAACCCAATAACACTGGCTACTTTCTAAGCATGAATACTAAATTAAATCTTCATATGGGACATTAATATTCTGGAACACTTGATTAGATCTCATTCCCATCTTACAGTAACATTAGAATACACAAATTATATACCTATGATCAAGTAGTTGCAGAGAAAAAGATTTTGTAAAAATGATTTTAGATAAGATACAATTTTTCTCTGCCCAAGTTTTAAACTATTTATTTCAACACTCAGTGCATATCAAGACATCTACTTTCATAAAATACCTTATGAAGGACTGAATTCAGGGATTAGCTTTAAGAATTCCAGCCTTTACAAAGCCTTTCCAAAGCCTTTCCAAAAATTTGGGTAATAGTTTATAAAAAAGTAATCCAACAGAAAAGCAAACTCCTTTCATCCAGACATTCAAAGTCAGACACAGAAGATCAAAATATTATTTTGAGATGGATAAATCTTAAATTCCTTTTCTGCAGGCAGATTGAAGATGCAGATTGTCTTCTGTTTGTGAGGGTACTTGAGATTTACCGGAATATTTGTCCCACTACTTACAGCTATTCTTTGCTAAAATGCTAAAACCACATACACAATTTCACAAAGGCAGTTGGAAAACATTCTGTAATTTTCTGTGCAGCAATAGGCATCACTCACACTGTTTAAATTACAATTACTGATGTCCTATTATTTGTTTACATTTTTATTGGAGCAACAAGATGAGTGCAGATGTAGCAGCAGTACTAATTCCTTGGGATTCACAGATACCCTAATTAAATTATTTTCATACTTTGTTTTCTGCAAGTGAAGTTTGCAGTTGTAGAGTAGGGTGTTTTTATCCTTCTTTCGCCTATTTGTGAACTTGTGATTGTGGCACAAAACACACAAAAAAATGAGTCGGTAGCTTTGAAGTTATAGTGAATATGTTAAATACATAAACAAGCATATTTAGTTACTTTGCATTATTCATGTAACTGCAAAAAGATTCACTCTGGGCAGACAATTACTGTGTATTAACATCTTGCCTTAGGGCATTTGAAATGGTTTTTAATGAGGTGTTACCAATCCTGAATATCTTTCACTTGCCACTTGACCCAACAATTTATTTTTTGCTGTACGTGGGACATCTTGACATAAAATACTTTATTACAGGGATTCTGTTAATCATCTGCTATACTTACACAGAATTTCTATTGGCATAAAAGGTATTTATTAAACTAATCCATATTGTTTTAAGTAAGGATAACTAGTATCTATAGATGGAAATTAATTGGAATTTTCTGAGTGTTCAGATCCAGAGCCTAAGAAGCACACTGCTAAATTAGTATTCAGGTCATGAAAACAACTAATGAGGCTTCAGACCTATAAAAGTCCACTCAAACAAACACCTGCCAGTGTTTTAGAGAATATTCTGGCCCTGGCATCTGCTGTGACCTGAAGGGCAGAGCAATATGAACTTAACTAAGACAGTATTTCAGATAATTTGAGATCTAGAGACCAGAGCAATAAAGAGAAGAAAAATGGTTCTTCCTCCAGCATGAGGACACACATATCCCCTGCTCTGCCAAACAGCAGCAGCTTGAGTAGAAACAGGATTCCCAAAGTTATTTTCTTCAAATAATATGGTTCAGGTGCTTGCACTGCACCAGTGGGACTGCTCATAGTTGTATCTGGTGGATAAAATGATATTTCTGAAAAGCTTTGGTGTAACAAGGCTGTCAGTGACCACAGTGTGAATTTTGTACAGGAATTGCTCACAGCAGCAGCTCTGATGTGGGAAGAGTGTCCTTGGCAAGGCAAACCTTGGCAGGACCAGAGTTTGCAGCCGCACCTGGAGCCAGCTCTGATCTGTTCTCACCTCCACTGTTTGCTCCAGTAAATCCAGTTTGGATCCTGGGGTATAGAGTAACACCAGCACAGAGCTTTTCCCAGGCTGCTCCTATCCTGATCACAGTTCAGGCATCTTTCTCTCCTGCTCTGCTGCCTCAGAGGGATTCCCACAGCACCACGTGCTCTGCCATGGCACCAGCGTGGGTGCCACCAGCAGCTGCAAGTGACAGTGCAGGGGTGCAGCAATGAGACACCTCAGTCTTTTACAAGCCTCAATATGACTGTGCTTGGCCCAGAACCACTTGTCTAGAAAGGGGGAAAACAGACATAGCACAAATTAATTTATAAAGAAATTACAGCTATCAGGATGAAGAGATTGACCACTGCTTGGTTTGGTGCTGGAGCATATGGTGCACAAATATAATTCATCTTCCTGATTGGGAGGGGATGCAGGGGAAAGGGGAATCTCTCTGGCATAGATGCCCATACAATGCCAGTTACTCTGCTGGAGCCTCTCTCTCCCTGTATATGTAATCTATGTTGAATTAATTTGTAGTTGGCTGAATTTCAAACACATCAACTTCGTTTTCATGTATGTTGATGGGATTTTCTTTTGGATCGGTTTCTTATGTTAATTAGCCCTCCATTTATGCTACATTGTAATGAGGTTTAGCAACTCTGCATGTGCAAGCCTGGTGGGAAATGGGCTGGATGTGCACAGTTTCAACTTTTGCAGTTGCCTGGTTTCGATGTGCTATAGATTTTCCTGTTTCCCAAGTCATGGGCAGTCTTAAGTGGGCCAATCAGTTTTTATCTAATTTTTCAGTGGAGATGTTTTGTTTGATGGAGTAGAAAGTGTGTTGTATTAACTTTCATTTTGAAGGAATGATGGGGGATTTTGGCTGGGAGACTTATTGGTTCTTCAAATCTTCAGCAGTGAAGTTAAAAAGAATAAATGGGATGGGTTTGCTGTGGCTTCCAGTCAGGCCTCTACTTGGAAGGGAAATACCAGAGATCTGAAGCAAACTGCTCTATATTTAAGAGATTAATGCAAGAAAATATTAACTGTCTTTCTTTTTAGCAGAACAGAAACATCAGCTTTTCTGATACTCTATAAATAATAAATAATATAAATAAAGGAATATAATATAAATAAAGGAATATAATATAAATAATTTCCCCATTAATTGCTTTGCTCATCTGATCAACACCTGAAAAACACCTGACATATTAATCATTTATATTTTTATTGGAAGTGCCAGGGTGAGCACAACCTTAGAGGGACACAGAGGCTTCCTGCATGTCCCTGCAGGAGCTGTTGGCACACTTGGGATATCAACACGTGGATCTGGGATTTTGTGGGCAGAAAGTCCTGCTCTGCCCTTACCCCAAGGGAAACAGAGCAAATTGAGCACGGCCAATCCATGCCAAAGCTCAGGGTGATCCTATGCCCAAGCTCGTGTGGCATAGCTTGGCTTTCAAAATCTCTGCAAAGTCAGTTCAGCATTGTGCTAAAGAAGCTCAGCTGGTTTTCAGTCACCCAGCCAAGCAGGGGCAGAGCAGCCTGTTTCTGCCTGTGGAACACCTCCCACTCACCCACTCCTCAGTACAACAACCTCAGCTGAGCTCGGCACTTAAAAGCTTTTTTCTTCAGGAGCCCGAGGCAGGAGCAGTAATTGCCAGGTCATAAGTACCTTCGTTAAAGCAAAACCTTATTTATTCCTTCTCCCGCACAGCACAACTGTTAATGGTGCAGGATTTAAGAGCAAATGTCTATTTTTCTCTTTATAACTACCTCCATTTTCCCTTATAACAGTAGAACTTGATAAGCACAAGTTTCTCTCAAGCAACATTTCCTTTTGAACACAAGAATCTTTCCCTCTCCAAATATATTTGCATAGCAAAAAATACTCCTATTGCCCACTGAAGTACCTTAAAATATTTAGTATTTTTCTGCCTTGTCGTGGGAAAAAAAAAAGTTCATCTAGATGACGTGGCTTAGACTGTTCCCATTTCTCAGAAGAAGTTTGCAATAAATATTCATCTTAACCTGAGGCATTGTCGTTAATATTCAAACTCAGGCTTTTCAGCTTTATATTTTAAATAAGCGTTCGGGAAATGTATGAATGGACCCTCATTCTCAACAAATCCATGTTCCACATGGAGATGTATTTTTATATGTAGAATTATTGATAGGATAATTATGAACTTGTGTGTCCAAACCATTTGGTTCATTCAGCCATTATGGTCAAAATTTATTGTGTTGGAACATGCCTAAAACTCTTCTCCTCACTTAAGTGAATAATCTGTGTAGTACCAAAACCAGAATTTCTGAAAGGTATTTGTAAGATGTCCTCCCATGTGAGCACTGAGCAGTGCCATTATAATAAGAATTATGTCAGCATTTCCTGTTGTGTAATCACAAGTGGGGAAATTATGCTTTATATCCTGTTGAGTGTTGCAGGGATCATGAAGCAGGGGGAGGGCTGAGCCTGAGTTCCCCCTATAAATAACAAAATCAATACCCAATGTTTATCTGTGCTAGGGTTTGTCTGCTTTACCACAGTGAAAATTGGAGGCTGCACAAAGAATGAGCACTGGATAAATAATAAGCACTGGCCTTTAATGGGGCATTTTAGGAGGTCGGGTGGTCAATGCAGGAGAAGAATTTGTTGGCTCTGGGAATCCATCCAGCTTCAGACTGTGGTCAAATACAAAGATGACTGAAATCCCAGTATTTCCTGAAGTTAACCTTTTAGGAAATCAGACCCTCAATATGTAATTGAATATGCCATTCCTTGGGGGAAACAAACAGCCTCCTTGCCTACTACATTCAGCTCTTCAGCTCTGTGGTTCTCGCAGTGTTCTAAGAAAATCAATGTGAAATAGAGAAAGTTTGCAGTATTTAGTTGAATGAACTCATTTTTAGAGCAGGAAAGAGAATCCCTAGTGCTTATAAAGAGGCAAGACTTTCTTAATGTGCTCTTTCTCAGCAGAACTTGCTGCATAGTCACCCACGGTCAAGAGTCTAGAGAAGAGAACTGTGCAAAACCATTTGCAGCCATGCATTGCATCAGAAACCGAGGGGAAAAGAAAAAATTAGAATAAGTAGGCATGGCTATGAGTGAGCCTTACCACAAATAAATCAAACTTGTAAGTACATCATTTTAGTAGGCTTAATTGTTTTGCTAAACTAACACACTAATGACTATTGTCTTCTCATGAAGAAAATCCCGAGCATGAAGCAAGACTTCAAAGAAGCCACTGGAAATTCTGCTCTTGGCTAAGAGATTTCAAGGGACCCTAAGGCTGGGTGAGAAGTTCTGTACAACTAAATCCCTTACAGTGCCTTATTCACTGCTTGTCTGCCATCTAATCCAACAATTAACCCCTAACAAAGCCCCAGCTCCTTTGCTGGGTGCATTGTCCTGTTCCTAACCCTGTCCATACCTGTCTGCCCCAATGGCTCAGCCCAAAAGGGGCAGGGCTGTTCCATGCCTGCCTTTTGGGAGCATCCCTGATCAGATGAGGAGATGCCATGTTCTGAACACAGCAGCCATGGAATTGTACCATGTATTTTCCTTTAAATCACTGTAGCTACAGATGTGCCCTTGGTTTTCCCCATAAGGACAACAATCCCTGGCATGGCACCATAGCAGGGACAGGGACTGGTCTCAGTTAAAGGGGATTTTTGCAGGAGTCTTGATTTTTCTCCTAAAACAAACCAAACCCGCTCAGGGAGGGAAGACAAGGATATGTGAGAAAAAGCCAGGGCAGTGAAGACATTTACCTGTTCACCAGCTGCCAGGGAAGGACAGAATTGTCTGAGGACGGGGGGGGCACTTGCATCATCTCAAAATCACAGAATTATATTAATGTGTAAGCTAGATAAGACCCCAAACATCATCGAGTCTGACTGTGGACCATGTTCCCTACTGCCACATCCATGTGTTTTTGGAACCCTTCCAGGTGGGAGCAAGCAGTGGCCTCCCACCACCCAGCCTAAGGATCTCCTTGCCTTATTATCCCAAGAATAAATGGAATGCTTGAGCAGCATTCCTAAAAGCACTCGTGAGTGGGCCATGATAGCTGGGTTTCTAAGTGTCAGCTCTAATTTAAGAACCCCCTAATAAACAACCATGGCAATAAGAGGGTTTTCTTTAAAAAAAAATTGTTAACTTCACTGCAGAGCTGATTAATTGCAGAATTTGGTCTGTAGACTTTACTAAGGAAAAGGAGATGAGATCAATATATACAGTATGTACTACACAAATAAAATTGTTTGAAACAGGGTATTTTGCAAGCTACTGAAGGCTGATTAAAAACAGTTTGCCTAATTTACTTTGGCTGCCTTGCAAAGAGATTTTAATTTCATAATCACAAATACTTCATCCAGTGTACTTCCCCCCCCACCGAATTACAGTGGATGAACACACAGAAAAACAGAATTAAAGTTTGGAAAAAATTTAAATGCAGCGTGTCTTACATTTCCAGTGTTTCTCTTGGCAACCTAAATATTGTTTTAACTTTGTTTTAACTTGTGGTGTGATTATACATTGGCTCACATAGGGGAACTGCAGAACTCTGCCTGCTGAGCATCATTAAGCACTTTGGTGCTCGGTGGGAGTTTGTTCATTAGGAAGAGTGTGTTATGAATTTTACTCTGTGAGCATCTTTGTCTGTGAGAGGGAGGGAGAACGAGGTAATGAGAAGAAAATACAAGATCAATCATTCAAACATACAAAACAACTAAATATGAATACTTCTGGTTAAAGGAATGAAAGTATTGCCCAGAAGAAAATAAGCATCAACACGAGGGCTATGAAAGAAGTCTCCTGAAACCTGTTGCTACTTCTGTTTGGAAATTTGCATTATTTCCTCAGATTTAATCTGCTTGGCAGACATCCACCAGTCTGCCATATTTTGCCTTTTGGTTTATCATTTCCTTTTATGCATTATGGTAATTTCTTTTTAAATCTTGGGCCGAATAAAGATATAATTGTATAATGTAATTTATTCTAATACTTACCCATACTTATAAATAGATTCTACTTGCAAGAAAGGGAAGTCTTAATTGATAAAGACTTAAAATGACATGATTTTTACCCATTTTATAAACTTCAAAATTTTCACAGCTGCAAATAACCTATAGAAAATTATTACTTAAATCATTTTACACATTAATTCCTAGGTATAAAAGACTATGTGGTCAGAGAGTGGAATGTTGAAATTGATGAAGAAGGATGTATTTTGTAGGATATGCAAAATGCATTTAATTTTTCATTTCAGTATTTGAAAACTCACCTAATTTTATATTCACAAGGGCTTCATTCTAAGGTTTTGTAATTCTGTTGGCTTCTATGATGTGTAAGTTTATTTACATCAACATGGATGTGGGTAAAAATCAAACCCACCATTTTGCAAATGTTTTTACAATGCCAATGCAGTGTTAGACCCACCTGGCATAAGTGACATCCATAAGATTTTCCAACATACTTATTTTAGCTTAATATGTTATTTACATATAAGATGGCATTTTTACCTATGACATAACCCCCATAATCATTAAAAACAAAGAAACAAGAATTGAAGAAGGAGAGAAATGTGAACAATGGGTAATATCTGTTCCTTTAAATTATGTCTCCAAATATTTTTCCTCTATGAAAGTAGCAAGAGCTTAAGCAACTCCTGCTGTCTTGTTGTTCGACATCCACTACTGCCCATCTGCCTATTGATTGGTAGGAAACTCCAAATGGGAATTTCATCTCATTAATCATGTCACATCACAGGGATTAGGACAAAAAAAAAATCCTTTATGCTTCACAGCAGCCATCTAATGCCCAGTAAGACAAGCGAAGGAATATGATATGGATAGAATATCTTCCCACTAATTAAAGGTCATCTGCTAAAAACTGTGAGTCAGGCTGGCTCAAACACGCTCTGATCTAAGCCTGCACATCCTTTCCAAAATGAAAGCAGCAGTAAATATGTATTTCTAATTCAAATGTTAGCAGAGCTAGAGAATAAAACCCATCCATTACAGGGCACTGCGGTGGCAGTACTGGCAGCAGTGGTTCTCCCTGAGCAGCTCCCTGCAAACCCAGCCCCATTGATTGCCTCCTCTTCCCCCCACACCACCACCAATATCCATCCACGGGGCACTTCCCCCGCCACGCTCTGCAATCCTCTCACAACAGCACCAAAATCGTTCCTCTTCTACTCATAACCCCCGTAATCCACATTAAAAGGTACTCGGATTTTTCTAAGCCTGTTTGGCACGGTAAAGAGCAGGGAAAAGCAATTAAAATTGCTGAGATGTGCCTGAGCAGGTGAGGTGAGGCTTCCTAACAGTGAGGGCACCATGGCAGATGAGAGGGACACACACAGCCTTGGAAAAAAGCCAACTTATTAATGGAATTTGACCATGCAAAACTTGTTGAAATCCCACTAGAACAGCAAACGCCGCATTACAATATCTTTACTGAGGTCCCTGCCATTCCCAGGAAATCTGTAATTCCCATTTAAGAGTATGATTTTTATTTCAGTAACATTTTCCAAAGCAAGATTTGTGGGGAGTGTTTTGGTTCGCATTTTGTGCTTGGCTTTGTCTGGGCAGCGAAAGCGCTCGGCTGCTAAACAGCGCCCTGGGAAAACCCGGACCCGGCCGCCGTCCGGAATGGACTCGGCAGAACGGAAACCTGAACCCGACTGCAGCCGGAGTCCGGAATGGACCCGGCAAAAGGGAAAACATTGAGTGCACTCCAGCTGGAGTCCGGAATGGACTCGGCAAAAGGGAAAACATTGAGTGCACTCCAGCTGGAGTCCGGAATGGACTCGGCAAAAGGGAAAACATTGAGTGCACTCCAGCCGGAGTCCGGAATGGACTCGGCAAAAGGGAAACCTGAACCGGATTTCAGCTGGAGTCTGGAATGGACTCAGCAAAATGGAAAACCCGGATGAGATTCTGGCAAGAGTGCGGAATGGACTCAGCAAAAGGGAAACCTAAACCGGATTGCAGCTAGAGTCCGGAATGGAGTCCGCAAAAGGGAAAACCCGGACCGGATTGCGCCTGGAGTTTGGAATGGACTCGGCAAAATGGAAAACCCGGAATGGAGTAGGCAAAAGGGAAAACCCGGACCAGAGTTTTGCCGGAGCCCGGAATGGAGTCTGCAAAAGGGAAACCTGAACTGGATTCTGGCTGGAGTCCGGAATGGAGATGGCAAAAAGGAAAACGTTGACTGGATTTTTGCCAGAGTCCAGAATGGAGTTGGCAAAAGGAACAACCCGGACCGGATTCTGGCTGGACTCCAGAATGGAGTCATCAATAGGGAAAACCTGGACCGGATTCCAGCCAGAGTCTGGAATGGAGTCGGCAAAAGGAAAAACCTGGACCAGACTCTGGCCAAAGTCCGGAATGGAGTCCGTAAAATGGAAACTTTAACTGGATTTCGGCCAGAGTCCAGAATGGAGATGGAAAAAAGGAAAACCTTGACTGGATTTCAGCCCAAGTCCAGAATTGAGTCGGTAAAAGGGAAAACCCAGACCGGATTTTGCCTGGAGTCTGGGATGGAGTCAGCAAAAGGGAATCTTGGTCAGATTTCAGCCGGAGTCCGGAATGGACTCAGCAAAAAGGGAAAACCTGGCCTGGAGTCTGGACTGGAGTTGGCAAAAGAGAAAACCTGGACCAGATTCCAGCCGGAGTGTGGAATGGTGTCAGCAAAATGGAAAACCTGGACCGGATTTTGCCCAGAGTCCGGAATGGAGTCACCAACATGGAAAACGCAGACCAGATTCCAGCCGGTGTCTATAATCGAGTCAGTGAAAGGGAAATCCCGAACCTGATTTCTGCCAGAGTCTGGAATTGGCAAAAGGGAAAACTCACACTGGATTCTGGCCAAAGTCCTGAATGGAGTCAGCAAAAGGGAAACCCCTGTTGACCTTGCACAAATTGTTTTGCACCATTTTAAAATTTTTTCTCACCATCTAATTAATTATTCAATCTCTGAGAGCATTTTCCTGAAGTGAGATATTGTTCAGCAATGCTTAACACCATTAGTTTTACAAAGATCATGACTTTAGCAGAAAGATCTGAATTTTTCCATTGACATCTATATTTGAGGTTCATGGTGAAGCCAAATGAAATGAGAAATAAAAACATCAGTATTTCTGTTACTGCCAAATCTCCAGGTAGGAGGCAAGGGATGAAGACAAATATCTGTTGAGTGGCTGTATTCCTCTGCTAAGTATTTTTAAATATGTTTTACTTCTTTTTTTTTTTTTTTTTTTTTTTTTTTTTTTTTTTCTTTTTTCTCCCCAGACTTGCCTCTTGTCCCAGTATATAAACCATTTTCTAACTGTCCTCTTATCAGACCTGGTTTCCATCCAGATAAGTATTTCCAAGCCCTCACCTGATACCAGTCCTCTTTCATTTTAACCAATCTCCACCCCATCCTCTTTCTCTAACTGCAGCTCAGTTTATCCCTTCAATTTCTGCTTCCCCTTTCCATTCACAACTGATTTTCTTCCTGTATTTAATCCTGGTTCCCTTCCCATTCAGGCCCACATTTCCCAGATTACCCCATCGAGGGTTTCCTGACCCTCCCTGTTATTCTGTTTTCACCCTTGTACATTTGCAGCAGCTCAGGTGCCCTCTCCATTCAGAAACCCTTTCTATTAATAACAGGATCACTGATCCCAAAGGAGATCCTAGCTGCAACCACCCTCCCCTGGAGCATCTAAGAGCAGGATTACAACAGGGATTGTTCATAAATGTCAGCTTTTCAAGGATTTTCTGAGAGTGAATAAGGATGTGCAGGAAAAAGAATAACAATAATAAAATATCATCCTATAATTTTTTAAGCTCTTTTAGGGTTACAGGTGTAGAGGTATTACATGTCCCAGAACTGGCTCAGAACAAGCTGTGATGTCAGTCCAGCACTCAGAGAATTTACTCTGTTTGCAGGAGCTGCTGAGCACCTTCAGGTGTTCTGAAAGGACTGGGTAATGTGGCTGGAGAACTGGAATGTGACCCCAGAGCAGGGACCATCCTGTGACTCTCCCCTGCTGGTGTCTGCACCCCTCCTACTCCTCACAACTGAGCACAACAGATTCCTGACACAGAAGGTCTTTGCAAAGTTCTGTGTGATGCAGCTACATATCCTTGCAGGCTTTGAATTTTGATCTTATAAAGCTGTCAATATTATTCACTTCTTGTGTAGTGACAGGCAATCACCTCAAACCTGACAAATATTGAGTAATCTACTCAACCTTTTGCCATTCAGAGGGAAGCTGACAAATCTTTCTTCTTGGCTATCTTGTTTGTAACAACTTTTTTGACCAAAGAACAGCACTTTTTCTTCAGACAGCAGAAATCTCCATCCCAAGCTTCCTGACATTCAGCAAGCAAGTCATCTGTGTGCAGGAGCCCACACAGTGCAAAGCAGCATAATTCACATTTCTTCCTTCAAACAATTATTTTAAATTCATCTTACAGTGAGAGAACAGGCTTTAAATAGGCTCCACACTTGAACATTAGTTCCAGCATTCAGCAAAGCAGATTTCAGTGAATTGGGGGGCATTTCTGTTACCTGGTGCCAAACCCAACAGCTTTGATGTTAAGATAAAAACATCCTGAATCTGCCCAGCAGGATAAGGAAAATGCATTTTATGTGTTGCTTACACTCTCATTCGTTCCTCGCCAAAAAGAGAGTGTTTTAAAAGCTTTTAAACTATTCACTTTTCTAACTTAAGCATTGCAATGTTTGCAACCTTTCTATCCAGTTTCTGCATGCAGGGGTGCTCTGGTGGTCCATGGCAGAGGCTGGACCCTGGCAGTCCCCTCTCATTTAAATCATGGGAGAATCCAAAAAAGAGAGATGTTAATGAGGAGGGAATGATCTCTCCAGACATGTTGTTCATAGCACATATTGATTTCTAGCACATCATGGCAAGCAAAAGTTTAACAACCATAATTTTATGAAAATGACAATTGAACAGCACATCTGGTGAGAATTCATTTATGCTTTTTACATTTTTAACAACCTGGCTATTTTTACTCTCCTCATCCTCTCAAAGGGAGTACAATGTAATGAAGCATGGATCTGGAACTAGGCCACACCTCAGCTGGAAAATGTCAAATTCTATTATGCCATCCTCAAAAGCATAAATCATAGCTGCACATTTTTAAAGGTATAAATGAGGGAGGGAACACCATAAAACATTTATTTGAACTCATGCAACGTATTTATAGTATAGAATGGTAGAGTATGGGATGTTATTTATGTAATGTAGAAATATACCAAACGTTTTAAAGTTGAGATCTATGATACACAGTATCGTCTCTCTGCTGAGAAATCCCTTTGCACACTGAACTTTCTTGCATTTAATTTTACCTGGTTGTCAGCTAACAAACTACACTGCTCAATGTTAGTTCCTTTGCCACTTAGAATACTTATTTTATATAGGACAATAATTTTAATTGTCTAAAGTTTAAAGAAACACGTGACTTATATAATATCCAGGAGTCAACATTTAATTTTTTAATATTAAATTGTACCTTTCGTGCATTGTCTCCCACGTTTTGTTGCTCAGATTATGTATGGGGAAGAAGCTCTGTCTCTTCAGCAGCAGCAGTTCATAACTATTCAAATAAATAAATAGCATTTAGTAAGCACTTGGGAGAAGGAAGGAAGGTTGTTAAACTCTCTTGCTTTCTCTCACTCTTCCTGTTTTCTTCAAAATTCCTTTTATTCCAAGAGGTTTTAACTGTGGAAGTCTGACCCTATTACCAATAAATTTGTCTTTCTGGATATGTTCTACGCTTCCAATTCTGGAACACATTTTTTAAAGGCTTTTCAGGTTATTATACAAATTATTAGATGACATTTATGGGGACAGCTGATATGCTACATAATAATATATTCATGAGATATTTTTGCCTGCCATTTGACCTGGAGTAGGGGAGGGTCTCAGAAGAGTATTTAAAATACTTGTACAACATAAGGATACTAGTAGGCTGATAGGGATTACAGATTATGGTATACTCAATGTATAAAATATAGGCTACATTAATTAATACATAATAAAAATGGACTCAAACTCAAGTTACTACTACCACTAGAACTAAAACTATTGTACAAATCATGTTCCTGATTACCTAGTAAACATGCTCTTAATTTGATCTACAATTTCTATAGCCCTATGGCTTTTGAGAGACGAATTGTCAGCTGAAAGCCATTTTGAGAGCCGTTTGCAGAACAGAATTCTGTGTCCTGAGGCACATTTTGCCCTGTGCAGATTCTCCTACCTTAAACACAGTGACTTTATCACAGCATCCTCAGGTGTATGAGCAACAACCTCTGGGGTGGTATTTTATTGCAGACAGGACAAAACTACACACTGAGCAATGCATCAACTACTCTTCTTCTTTGTTGCTGGAGGTTTTCCTCTTTTATACCCTTCATCTTACATGCATTGCACCTGTGTGCCCTCTGTACCCTTTTGGGATTGGTCACTACACCTCAGCACTCCATGTCTCATTGCCTTCAATTCTGTTCATCTGTCCTGCACACTTGTAGCCCATTAGGGATGAGGCTTGGCCACAGCCCCATTCCCAATCACCCCCAACTGTGTGCCTACATTATTTCTTCTTATGCCCTTTATCCAGAGGGATCTTGGACAGCTGAACTTTGAGGGTTTATTTCTGACTTAGCCAGGGGTCAGTGGATGAGGATCTTTCCCAATGAATATTTCTGTTCTCCATGTGTGTCTGTGATACAACAGAATTCTAAACATGGAACAGCCTGGTGCAGCCTTGCTGCTCTGCTGTTCCTGTGGGCATTTATTCCCCTGCTCCTGGCTCACTACAGCCAATTTTCTGTGGTTTAGGAGACATTAAACTGTCAGAGGAGCAGAGATGACCATCTACTGCTTTGACCAACACTGCTGCCATGGTGAATCAGACTTTGAATCCTTGAATCAGACATTTAAATGCAGATTAGAAAGTGGAGGGCAGGTTGAGGATATTCCTGAGCCTGTTTTGCTGAGGACTTGCATTCCAGAATCTCACATCTGCTGGTGCCTCCTGGCTGCTGAACACACCAGTCCCTGTGTCACATTGCTGGAGGCCATCCAAGCAGTGACAGGGGTTTCTGTTGTCACATTGATTCATACATCTGGAATTCCTAATCCTGGATCTGCAGGTGAAGGTAGTGCAGGCTGTTTGCTCAGAACTGTCTCAGGTCACCCTTGGATGGGATGGGGCAGGAGGGAAAAGTGAATTTGCTCTACTCAGTGAGACACACATCAACCTGTATAAATACATAAACCACCTGATCTTTTCCTTTTCTTCACTGAGTGGACCATGTCATTTTTTACTACTTTTAGGAGAAAGCTCTTGATCCTAACAATCCTGGTGCCATTTAACTTCATTTTGTATCATTTGTTACCAGCTTATATCTCCACACTGCTCTTGAGCAGTAGATATTTCAGTGTTGAACATTTGAAATCTTATCTACCATTCTGTTCTGACTGATTTAATCTCCTTGGCTTTAAATTGTCTGTGTGAAATCACTGCAGAATGGATCAAGAGGGGAACACTCTTGAGTTATTCTTAAGAGTTCTTAACCTATTCTTAAAATTGTAAGGAGCTTTTCTTAGACTGAAGTGTTGCAAGGAGTAAGTTGAAGATTTAAAGGTGATAAAATAGTTTGAGAATATTGTGGTTTGTCTTGTACAGCCTCAGAAGGGATTTCTTTCCCTTCCTGACCACTTCAGTCTGGGCAACACAGCCCTGTGTCACAGCCACTCTGGAAAACAGGTGATGAATCAGAGTAGCTTTAAAAATATGATGAGGAATTTGAAGAAAAAAAAAAAGTAAGAATAGAAGTCAGGGCATGAACAAGCCATGCTGTTCCCTGGCAGCAGGGACTGAGCAAAGGGCAGACAACACCCAGGCAGTAAAGGGTTAATGTTCAGTGGCTCTGCTTAGCCCTGGATAGACACATTCTCACTAATTTCCAGCCTTCCTCTCTAACACTTAGCTTAGAACTCAGCAGAAACCGGGTTTTTCAGTGTTTGAGTAGACATTTGGCAACGTGTGAAGTGTCAGATGAGCACTGGTGGATTTGAGAACTGGGGTGAACGTTTGTGTCAGGGAAAGAAAAATCTTCACAGCAAAAAGCACCCTCTAACCTGAGAGTGGAGGTACCTGAAATAAAGTAACTTTAGTCTGTTCCAATTACATTAAAAGCCAAATCCTGCACTGCTGACACTTTACAGACTTTACAACTATTGAAATCTGGTTTAAGGGATGGGCTGCACACTGGAGACTTAGTCAGTATAAACTGAAGGTGGTGAAGGTTTAAACTGGGGCCTAAATTATATTTTACCATCAGAGATTATGGCTGAAAAGTTCTATTTAAAGGGCCAGCAAGGCAGAGAGAGCAGTCTGTAGGATTCAGGAAAGCAGGATTCCTGCTGGGGTGTCCTGTCCAACATCAAGGCTGTGGAAGTCAAGGCAGTGAGGGTTCTCCTGCCTTGGTTCCTGGGGTGCAGTCCCAAAGAAAGGCCCAGGTCCAAGGGTTCAGTCTTCCTGATTTTTCTAACCCCCCTGGGACATAGTCCCTTCTCTATGGATTCTCATCTACATGATAAAACACTTCATAAATCTAAAACATAATTCACTGGACTATTGTTAGGGAATTTTAGATTTATCATCACTCCTACTAATTCCATTTAATCTACTAATTTACCTTCTATTAATTTATCTCAGCTTTCTGGGCTGGCTGGGTTTTTTCCCTGCTCATCTGCGAGGTGTTGGATGCTGACAGTGACGGAAACCGCACAGGAAGCATTGACAAGGTCTGAAAAATAATTCTGGAGCCCTTGTGTTGCTAAGGAAGTTTCATCAGTAGAACCAACGATTTGAGATTGTTTTCTCAGCAGTGCATGAGATAAATGAGAACTATTTCCAGATTCAGTAATTTTGAAATCTGAAGGAACGATCTTGTCAGTTTGCTGGCCACCCTGAACGGAATGTATCAAAAAAGATTAATAGGGAACAGGGATACCTGTTTTCTTTCAAAGCAAAAAAGCCCAGCAAAAATATTTTATGGGGCTGTTTTTACCTACTTCATTTTGCATTAAATTTAAAATCTATATGTTTTGTACAACTAGCTTTTCATTCTCCACTGCCGGGATAAGCAAATTGGTAAATGAAAAGAAAAACAGGTGAAATTCATTACATTAGAAAATAAGGCTGTCTATGAGGTCTGAGCTGCTGGAATATTTAATGTGATATCTTCCAAAATTTTCCCAGTGGGTAAAGGAATCTCTCAGGAAAACTTTGTTTACACAGTTTGACCTAAGATGCATCTGTATTGAGAAAAGAAGGAAATTTTCTTTTCCATCAGCTACAAAGTTTAACTGTTTTGAAATCCATCATCCTCAGATGTATGACAAAAAATGTTAAGACTAATAAAGATAAATAATGTGGCTGCAAAAGCTGATGTCCAATACAAACAAAAGAGCAACTTTTGTTTGCTGAGTCTCTTCCCTATGTACAGCAAGCCCTGGCTATTTTAATAAATGTGAAATATTCCACTTCCATAGGAGCAGGACTGGACCCTAGAGTGGCAGGTGATCTATTCCTGTAGCTCCAGCATTCCTGAGCCATCCAAGGGGAATACATGACACAAATCTGTGTAGCTCAATTTAATGTGTCTGGTTAAACGAGCACAAACATTCCCAAGCAGTGCATTTGCAGCACATAGATATTTGTCTCACATATCCTACTCAGGATATATTTGGAATGTAATTGGAGGGGATGAAACCTTTAGAATGAGTAGAATACTTTTGAAACAAACAAAAAAAAATCTCCTATTTTTTAAAGTTAGTTTAACTGAGCTACTTCCAAACAAAAGCATATTATTGTAATGATAGTTGTTGAGTGATGAAAACTGTATTTCAGTTAAGAATCTATATTTTTATCAGAATTATAATCCTTAATTTTTACTTCAAATCTTGTGTGTACAATACTATGAGTCATAATCCTATTTTAACAGCAATTAACCTGGTGTTAATTTATGACTGAGCAATTTTCAAAGTGCATTAGACTGAGTCACAAATAAAACCTCTCCAGGTTCAAAGTGTTTTGGTTTTACCATGTGCATCTGATTTGGGAGATTTCTGATGATTTCTTTTGCCAATAAAAATAGATAACTTGTACTTTTGGGCTCTAAGTTTCCAATTCTCAGACGGTGCCATGAATCACTGAATATATTCCCAAAGTCTGAGCTTCCAGGCCCTCCAGACTCTGCCCAGCTGGTGTCAGTCAGCAGAACCTCCCTGCTCAGCTGGCCTTGTGCAAGAGCTCTCTTATGCTTTTAGGCAATTCCCTTTTCTGATGTTTTGATTTTCCTTTGCCTTTTCTCACCTCTCTGGAGCAGTTTCAGACTATCAATCCATGAGGGCCTGAGTTATTTTGGGGGACAGCTCATTTGTAACTGACTTTTTTTTTTTTTTTTTCTCCTGGGGCAATATGATGTAGGTTGGAAGTGTTGGTTTGCTTTTATACAGAGGAGTTAATCTGATCAAAGTGCTCCAAATGTGCTCTATGCAAACAAATTCCTATAAATCTCAAAGCTGGATTTAATCTGTGTTCTCCTTCAGCTTTTTTTCTGTAGTGAAGGTGTATTTTTCTCATGTGCATTTCTGTCACGAGCTACCTAATTCTGTTCTTAAAGGTGTGTATTTTATTTCTCATAGATGAACTTGCCATCAAAGTTCCCACATATAAAAATGGTCCACAGCAGCCTAAATAGGAAGATTCTGATAATTAAGATGACAGTAGATGGCTGTTTCCTCTCCTTGATTGCAAAAGAAACATCCAGCTCTTGGCCAACAGGTCCTGGTGGCTCCTTCCCACGCAGGAGCTGCGTGTGTGTGAGTGTGTGCACGTGTGAGTGTGTGTGTATTTTGGAATCAGTCACGTTCCTCAGGCCCTCAGAGCACATCCTGTTATGA
Source organism: Urocynchramus pylzowi (assembly GCA_013397555.1). Lineage (NCBI taxonomy): Eukaryota > Metazoa > Chordata > Aves > Passeriformes > Fringillidae > Urocynchramus > Urocynchramus pylzowi. The sequence goes on from VZRH01006244.1 coordinate 355,251, forward strand.
GGAAACAGCATTTCAATTGTGTCTTGGTGCAACAATACACAATTTTGGAAAAGTTTCAATGATAGTCACCAATGGATTATCAGGCAATGCTTCCCTGAAGGCATCACAGCCCGACCCGGGGATTTGGAGGTTTTGATAAAAATGGAGAACTCTGCTCATTTTGTTACACTCTCACAAGAATTTTCCTTTTCCTTTGCAATCACAGAATCCCAGAATGGTTTGGGTTAGAAGGAACTGAAAGGCCATCTCATCCCACCCCTGCCAGGGACACCTTCCACTGTCCCAGGCTGCTCCAAGCCCTGTCCAACCTGGCCCTGGGCACTTCCAGGGATCCAGGGGCAGCCACAGCTGCTCTGGGCACCCTGTGCCAGGACCTCACTAATAATAAACTTAACTTTAGGTGAGGTTTAAGTTCTCTGCTCTAAGGTGCTGTGGCACCCCTTTCTTTTCTGAGTGTGCAGCTTTTGTTCTTAGGGCATCTTGGGGCACAGATACGTTTCTAACCATCCTCTTTTATTTCTCTTCCCAAACCTCTATCCATATTT
>VZRH01006244.1:355845-503232 GCA_013397555.1 Urocynchramus pylzowi
TTTTTTTTTTGGGGGGGGGGGGGGGTTGGGTGAGGGTGGCATGTCACCAGGTTCCCTTTTTTTGTCAGGTATTGTTATATAAAGAAAAAATAATGTAAGGTAAAAAGTAGGTGCCTTTAAAAAGATACCAATAAATCATTCAAAGTCTGTCAGTTTTCTGCACAGGCTGCTAGGAGAATAGATTTAATGGATCTACATACAACAGAGATTTTCTATATTGCTTAAGTTTTCTTATCTGGCAGAGCTTTGCATCATTTGGAACCAGCCCCAGTCGTGGGAAGACTCCACTGATTTCTCTCAAGGAGTGCTTTGGTTGTGGGGGAGTCCATGTATAACTTCTCTATAAGTGTTTCTGGATGTATATTTTGAGACACAAAGCCTAAGAATACAGCACAGAATGTGACAATGCAGAATATAAAAGAAGCTGTTGATTACCATTGGTATTTTTAGACTCCTCGTTTCAGGAGGATGCCAAAAGCAAACTGCAGCAGTCAGATCCAACTGCATTATTCCTCATGGCAGTATAAAATAGTGAGACAATTTCAGAAACTAGATTAAGAATCATAGTTTTTCTTGCTGCATAAAATTGCTGAAATTGTATAGAAATCTGTACTGTGGATCACAAGTTAATGTAAAAACTCCAAGCTATTTTTTTTTTCACTTTGTCTGTTTAAGCTACTGGGCAAGTTGTTACATGAATAAATTTATTTTCTTCCTCTGAAACTGTATAATATTAAATGCCGTGTTGTTGGCATAAAATATAAGTTGATCAGACAGACAAAGATTATTATTCTGACAACTGTATACACAAGGGTATCATTGTACATTGAATTTCAGTGTGTAATATGGTATAAATCTTCATGAGAGACTCAACTTTTATTGGCTGCACAGAAGGTGCTTTTCCTTATTAAATACAGGAGATGGTCCCAGGGGGATTTTTTAAAAAAATATCTTTATCCATTTTTTTCCCAGCCAGTTTCTGTGCCCTGGGAGGCTCCTGGATTCAGCGGGGTGAGGAATTCTCCCTGGAATGCCTGGATGGAGACACAGCCGTGCTTGGAATGTTTCACCTCAGCAGAACCCACACAAGCCTCACCTTTCCCTTCCACAAACTCTGTCTGGAGCCTGTAGAACACAAAAATTCACCCTAATTCAGTGAAATGTTACCAGTGAAACCCTAAAATCACCCTGGACCTGCACTCCTGTCATTCCTGGCTGTCACTGACTGTTGCCATCCTCTCTTTCCACCTGCTGAGGATTTTGGGGGCACCCACAGACTCTCTCCACTTCGGCACAAAATGAAGGGCAAGGAGTGAGAGACCCTCTTGTGGAATTCAAATTGCATCCACCATTTTCCTGGCCAGTGCAGGGATATCAGCTTTTATTGGCCATGAGTAATTAGGGGATTTCATCAACTGTCCATCCAGAGGGTTCCCCCACCCTCCTAAATCAGCAAGCCTGAAGAGAGTGTGGAATTTTATGGTTTCTCTCTTGCTCCAGGTCTGTTAGTGAGTTAATGGCATAGCTCAGCTGGGAGGGCTCTGGGCACAGGGGTGTGACTGCATTTGGAGCTGATGAAATGCCAGTTCTCCACAGATTCATACATTGCACTCAACAAGTCACTTTAATCTCTATTTGACATCCCTTTCCCCATCTGTAGATGAGAATCAGGTGGATCTTTCCTGTGAGGCTCCCTGTGTCCCCACCCTATTTAGGGATTCATACATGGCCCTATCCCACAGAATGGGAAAGGTTTGGGGGATGAAGGCAGGGCTCAGATCTGGGCTGTGCACCCTTTCTTCAAATCAGACAAAATCAGGGTTCAATTTTCCAAAACTTCCCTTCTTTGCTATGCAAAGTTGTTAATTGTGACATTTCCAACCCTCTTAGAGTCCATATGAAAACTTGGCATTGCTAATTTTTTTTACAATTTAGAGCACCAAAGTCTTCCCAGCTGTCCAAAATTATTTCATCCTGGTACTTTCTGTTATGACTTTATAGTTTGATGCACTCAGAGTACACCAGCACTTTTTATACCAGTACCAACTATAAAGTTTATATGCATCACCTTTATAGCATAAGTAGGGACTATGAAATGTTGTCTTTCTGCTACTGATTTGTGTATTATTATGTTGAGAGAAAGTAACAGCTGTAAGGACAAAATAACACTTATTTCAGCACCCAGGGGAACATGAAATTGCATATATTGTTTTTAAAATTAGCTATCACATGTGAAGTTCGATTGTATATAGCTAAATAATAAAAGTAAGTGCATTTTTAGGTGCTCTTCAAATGAGGTCACAGTGCTGATGAAGTTCTTAGTATTTCTCTGATTTTATGAGATTCCAGGGGCAGTGATGAGATGTGTGGCACACAGGTACAAGTGGCCAATTTAAAAATGCCCTAAATATAACTTGGTGGGCTAATCACATTTACAGTCCACAAAACATGCATGAATGCATACTGATGTGAGAAAAACACATCCAGTGAGGAAGTAACAAACTATTCAAGTGAATATGTATTATTCACTGCTAATTTTAATTAAGACTCAGTCTTAATTCTCATGTACACAATAGGAAAGATATATTTTGGTACATAGTGTCCACAGCCTCATTTTGCAATCTTTTCTTCAGTTAGAAGTGGGAAAATGTTTTTTTAAAAGCAGAGTTGTTTAGGAATGGCCTCTGGGTCTCCAAACCCCACAGGGAGGGTTCAGGGCACAGATTTCCTACAAACTCTGCTCCCCATGGGAAGGACAGCACAAGTCATGAGGAATAAAGGGGAACAATTTGTCCAACTGGAACAGTTCAAATTTTTGATCCAGGAGGAGAAATGATCACTGGGGCTGCTCTCCTCCAGGGCATCTGGAACTCAGAGCAAAGCTCCTGAGTTATTAGCTGGGTAGTTTAGCATTTATCTTCTGAAGTCACTGCCAAAGGCATACAGGCAGAATAAAGAATAACACCACAGTGATAAATATGCATCATTTCCCCCTGCCTTCCACAAGAATTGTATAAAATGGAAAGGCATAATTGGACTCTCAGCAAATATAATAGATCAGAATTTATTTCAGGGTGGGTTTGTCTTTTTTCCCAGATTGAATCTTTTTAACATCAGATTTCAGCCTGCTGTGAGTGACTTTTGGGTCAGATTTACAAATCTTTCAGATGGAGAATGTCATATGGAAACAAAATAAATGCTTCCTTGGCTGTGTTTTTTGGTTATGAGAATTTATCTGATTGGGGTTGGGGGGAAACAGAAGAGAAACTGAGCTGTGCTTGCTGCAGGAATGAGTTTGTCACCTGAGAACTTGGGATCTCCACTGGCCACCTGGTGGGATGGGGAGTCCCCAGAGGTGCCCTGTCCTGCCACAATGGTTTTGGCTTTTGGTTCATTCTTATGGCAGATCTCCAGCCTGAGTGTGGGACTGAGAAAGGCAAGGATGGCAGAGTCACTGAGTGCAGCAATCCCATCCCCAAGCTGCATTTCAAATGGCAAAGGAATTCACAATAAAATGTTACTTCCAGTTTACAACTTCGTGATCCCATTTTTCTGTCAGGCAGGGGCAGAAGATCTGAGATGCAAATTGGATCTGCATTATTGTTTTTGTCTCTGAGGGAGCATCTTTATGGCACATTCAGCTCTGACAGAGGCATGGTGAGAGCTGGCAGGTCTTTTCTGCCTGCCTCCCACCACACTCCTCATCGTGGTGATGAGCCTTCATTTTACCCTTTTGAGTATAAAGAACATTAGAACCAGAACTGACAATGACTTAAAATCTTTTCAGCTCACAGTGTGATAAACTACAGTCAAACAAGAGAAATTACTACACATTTTTGCTAACTAGGATATGGATTGCCAAATAACTATTTTTTAAAAAAATTTGTTTTCCAAAAGCAAGTACAAAATGGCCATAAGAACGACTGGCTATGTTCAGGAAGACTTAATGGAATGACCTGCCGTGGTTGCAGTGAAATAAAACATAAAAACAGAGATAGCAGAAGGTAAGAATGGCCAGACTGTGTTGAACAAAAAGGTGTCAAGCCCAGACCCTCCACAAGAATATTCCAAGGCACATTCAAGTGCCATCAAGGCCATGTAACTCTGTGCCTAGAACTCCATAAGGACATTTATGAGGATGTCACAAGCCAAAGGTTGTATCTGTGTGCTTAATCACCCTAGACAGCTTAATCTTGATTAATTTAGCTGTTCCTTATGCAGGTTATGCTGTACAGCCTCAAAAGCTTGGAATTAAAAGTACATTTTTCTAATGTTAAATGATACTTGATTTGCAGTCCTTAATTTGTCCTTGTAGATTAACATAATGTTTCATTACACCAAATATTTTATGATAATTGTCTATTTTTTTAATTCTCTGGCAATAAAACCTCCAGAAACCTTATTCCCATGCTTTTGCCTTCACTTCCATTTCACACAATGTCACTGACGTGGTTGCAGAAGTCTTTGAGCTTCTGAGGTGAGAACAAATGACTTCCTGAGACCTCATCACCCTGAATTATTCCATCAGTCAATACAATCTAGAGTCAACAATTTCCTTCAGTGCCAAGAGGAATTACAAACACCTAAAAAACAGGCATGAAGAAGCAGAACTTACCATGGATTTTCTGCACAGAAAACCCTTGTGAATTTTCATCTGAGCATCCCTCTCTCTGGAAACAGCTCTCTAGCACAGCAAGCAGGACACTGAGCATTCTGTGCTCCATTTAATCCCACAGCCAGCTGGCCAGCAGCTGCAGGCTGGTGGCCAGGCAGTGTTTGTGGTTTGGTGGCACTGGGAAAACCTGGAATGAGTGTCTGGTGTCCTTTCCCCACTCCTCCTTTTCCTCTGTCCACAGAAGGACATCAGGCTGGTTGTTTTTCTTTCCTACCTGGTGGAAGGTGCTGACGTGATTTGGGAAATGAGAAGGTGGCACAGGATAGTTACAGGTTTTATGTAAGAGGCTGAACATCTGCAGACAAAATAAAAAATTTTATTTGCCTCCCTCTGGCCTTGTATAGTTCCAATAGGCAACTGGGCCAGGGTTTTAATATTGCCAAATGTATGGCCAAAAAGGCCCGAAATCACAGGAGACCTGGGAAGGAGCAGAGACAGATCACATCACACCTGACTGAGCAAACAAAGCAACACCACGGGGCTGGAGGGAAGAGCTGGGAGCAGAGGCCTGAAGAAGGTGGGGAGGAAGAGAGGAAGAGTGTTCTGGGAGGTGTGTCAGGATGGGGAAGGAGGTGGCTGTGAGGATGCTCCAGTGACAGTCTGTGCACAGCTCAAACCAGCTGCAGCCGGCCAGGAATGCCCAGGTATTCCTGGAGCCACTGTGGGGACAAAAGCAGGGGATGGTGACTGTTCAGCCTGAGGATGAAGGCTGATCTGGGGCACAGAGGGTGCACAGCACACTTGGGTTTTCTGTCCTGACACAGGGAATTCTCCCCAAGAGCTCTGGGGACCTGCACTTTTATGGAAACAACTGCATGGAAAATGTCAGGGCAGGCCCTGCAGGTCAAGTGTCTGGGTTTGGGGAGAAAAACCCTGACCCCTTCTCTGCCATCAGAATGAAGAAAAGCAGAATTAAAAGCAAAAGATCTTCTATGGTGCTTTCAAATATCCAGCAGCAGTTTACCACTGGATTAAAATCTATAAGAAACAAGTACCAAATGGTGCAAACTTCAGGCTCACTGCCCTATTCAGGAGGGAAAATAATATTTTACGAAAACTTCTCAAACTTCCAAAATTGGCATCACCAAAGAAAAAGTACCAGCGTATTTGTATATTCAGGAAAATGACTCCTGAAGGAAGTCTTCCCAAAATTACTTCTGGCTCTGTGTAATTCAGGAAGATAGATGCATATGCCTATGAATTGTTTAACTGGAGAAATGCCTTTTATTCCTGTATAGCAGATGCACAAAGGGAATGGGAATGTTTTATAACTTAGGCTTTTAAATAATAAATGCTGACATTCTCAGCTGAGACATCTTGATTTTTGTGAACTGTGTAATACTGAAATGTACAAATATTTTTTTAGAAAGAATTATTTTTCCCTTTTTAAAAAGAATATGAAACCTCAAGAATATGATAAAACATCACAGTTGGTTTCTAAATGCTTTGCATCTTAATATGGTTGAAGTTAAGGCAGTAAGTAATTTCTGAGTTTTTCCCTTGAGCTGCGTAGTTCTTTTCATATGTAATTATTCTCTGAGTGCATTAGATAATGCTATGGTTCCCACAGCTGTATACACATCTATAAATCATTAATGAGGCAGTTAACTGAAACAAAACTATAAAAGATTTGCATTACCCGGCAGAACCTAGCCTTAATTGACTTCCAGTTATTTACAATTAATTTTTCCATTTGGAATAATGATTGCAAGCAACTCAGGGTTTTTTATTACTGAGGAATTAGATGCTGACTATTCATCAAAAGTTTTTACAGAGAGGCTGTGTCAGTGGACAGCAATGAGCTGGAGGCAATCTGATTTTTACATGCACATACTCTCCCCCACGCTGGCTGAGGGGATGGGGTGGGAGGGGGCATGTGCAGTAAAATGTAGACAGGAGCCAGCACAAACTTTTTTTTTTGTCCTTTTTATCACATACCTAAGTTTAACAACAATTAATTTCTTTTCTTTATAGCATCCAGCTGAAAGGCAATAGGATGAATAGAGCTGGCTGCTGTTCCCAAATAGAATAAACTGCATGAATGAAGAGTGAGTAAATATTTATTTCCATCTTACAAGACTGTAAGATAGACACTGGGGAATAAACAATGCAGAGGCTGTCGAGTAAATATTATTCCATTATGCCATTTAAAAATTACTTTTATAGAGACATAGAGCACAGAGTAAATCCTCATTAAGTTGTCATTGTTTGAGTAAGGCCCAGCAATGGGGCTGTGTGTCAGAGCCTGGACAGACACACGGAAGAGATCAGCTCCCTGGGCCACGTGAGCATAACTCTGGCTGACACTAATGGGCCAGGGATGTGCTCATCAGGAAGGGATGTCACCTTCAAATTCCTAATAAAACTTCAGTCAGAAATCACCAGGCCCATTTGCAGCAGCTGATGTTATCTGCCTTACCCTTCAGCCTTCCCTTTCCAGAATGCCTGAGCACAGGGCAGTGGAGATTCCTGTTTGGGAACCACAGTGGGAAATGAGTAAATCTCAGGTACTGGGGTGCACTACACTGCATCCTTGGAAATCAATCCTTCCCTGAGACTGAGCAAATGATCCTTCAGTGATTTCCCCTCGCTACCCTTATGGGGTACAAAACACATACAATAAACATTTGGGTTGTTGTCTGTTCTCCCCCTCAGTTGCAGCTGCTATGCTGAGCAAGTTGAATGTCCTGCTTTATTTTCTTGTTTAAAATAAATAATTTTGCTGTCCTTTGGCTAACATTTGAGACTCTCCACTCGTGCCAGCTGGCTGGGCTGCCCTGAGCCAGGCACTGCAGGTGAAAGCAGCCCTGTGAACACAGGGAGAGCATGGGGAGCTTTGATTTCTGTGCACGTGGTTTAGACCAAGAGACAGAGGCTGGTGAATGTGAGGGTTTAATTCTGAGTGATAGCAAAGCAAGAGGCTGCTCTCTGCCTTATCAATAGGTGCCAGCAAGAGGCCACTGGAATTGATCTAGGAAATGACAACCCAACACTGGTAACCTTGAAAACCCTGCAATCTCCTGCTGGAGTCATTTTTCCCAGGTTCTGTTCTGCTGGGCTGTGCTGCAAAGTGTGATGTAAAGGAAGGTGACAGCCTGGCCATGGGTCATTCAGCCTGTCAGTAATTCCAGCCTGGGCAAATTGGTCCTGCCTCCTCACCAGTCCATGAACTTCACAGACACTTCACTTACTCATGCCACACTGGCTACTGCATTAGTTTAGCTGGAAAAGCCACTTCCATGTGTGAAGTCTGAGAGGCTTTTCCTTTGGAAATGGGGCTGGTACCAGATGAGCAAACAATGTTATTATTTTCATTAAGATATCACATCCTGTCAACACACACCACTGGCAATTGCATTTCAAATAGCTGTGTTTTCACAAATTGTACAGTACAATTTAGACAGTGTTTTTGCTGTGTCCATGATCCTTCTTACTGGGCTTGTTGTCCTGGAGTGGGAAAAGCTCTGTTTGTAAACTCAGAACTGCAGTGACTCTTTATGCACAGAGGTGATATTGCTGACATTAATTTTTTTTCTCCAATGGGTCCAAAGTACCAAACTGATCAACCCCCTATCCTGAACAGTCTGATACTGCCTGTCTTTAAGCAGCAGAAATGAAATACTCTGGCTTGGGAGTTTCTTGAGGGTTTGCTTTGAAGAAGCCAAAACCAATTTAAGTGAAAACAAAACTTTCATTTGGTGAGAATTTCTGTTAATTTCAAAAAAACCTGATAACTATGAAAACCATACAATTTACTTACCAGTTTTTATAAACCAGGAGTCTTAGTCCTGCAGGGTTTCTCATCCTAGTGGCAGAGTTCTCACTTCCCTGTGTCTCCTTCCAGCTGGGTTTGGTTTGGTGTAAGAGTCAGCACCTGTGAATCCAGGCTGTGGATTAAACACAATTACTTTTCTCTTTTCCCTGTATGCTTTTTTCTTTTTTTCCCCCAAGTTAGTATGAGCAGAACATAACATACTAGAAGAAATAAAGAATTACAGTCAGGATGTGAGGAATTATATTTTTTTTTCTCTTGGAATGGAATTTCAATATTCAACTATAAGGGAAAAGCCATGAACAGAATCAGAGCATTTTCCACGGCTTTGCACATTGTAGAGTCATTTCAACATTGTAATATAGGTGTCAAACATTACTAAATCAGCTGTCAAATGCTACCAAACATTTACTTTGCACAGGTGTAAGTGATCACATAAAATGCAAAGCACTGATCTGACACCAAAAATGTGTACCATTTCTGTCTTCAGCAGCTTTACAGAACTATCAAGGAAAAGTCCAATAGGGAGTTTATTCCTTGTTATTTAAGAATTTTTGGTCTGTTTTCTTACTTTTAGGGATGTGGTTCCCCCCTCTGCTCCAGCTGACAGCAAGAAAGAGGATGCAACAATTTGCATGGAATAGCTTTGGACCAATCTACAAAGAACAATGTCATGTTTCATAATAATGTTCCAAATGCTAAAGAATTTTTCCTGCCAAAACCTCTCTTTTGTAAGTGTCCCAGCATCATCAACTGATGGCACACAGCTCTGGGAATAAACACTTTCAGCTAGTGGTAGGAATTGTCAGGGGAAACACGAAACAGGTATTTCTCCCTGACACAGAATGAAACATCTGATTAAAGTTAAATGCCAAATCCTACCAGCACTGGAGCGAATTAAGGTTTATTTTTCATTCCTGTTAATTCTTTCCTCTCTTTTTAGGTAATTCATCTTGTTTCACTTAATGCCAGTGGTGTTTCCTGTTTGGATACTTTGGTGGATGGGGGGGACAATCCATTTTAGGCATGTGGCTTTGGGTAACAAGTTAAAGCTTCAGGCAAAGCCCAGACCCTAAAGGAGCACCCTGCAGGCTCCTTGCTGTGTCCAGCTCTCCAAAGGCAGGGCAGGGTGACCACAAACACCTCCCTGCCCCTCCTGCAGCACAGTCCCAAAGGTGCCCTGGTCCATCCACGTGCTGCTGGGACATTCAAGTGCTTCATGCAGAGCATTTAAATCAGGCTGTGTACAGCAAAAACTCTTAATATCCTTAATGTCAGGGGGGTTGGACTGCAACACTTATTGTGAGGGAGCTGTGACACAAGCCTTACCATAATGAAATCATTTCAGGTAACAACTCAGAAGGACTGAGTTTGCCTCCACTGTTTTACTGTGGATTTTCTTGTGAAAAGTAAGTCTGGCCCACTGGGGGCTGAGTGAAGCACACAGTGATTAATTAGAGCTGGACGGATTCTGTATAGTTCAATATGAACATGTCACTTCTCTGGCTGCTTCATCTCCATCTTCCCCCTGACCAGCCAGAATTTATTCCAGAATGCTTGCTCTGGTACTAGGAGCAGCAGGTATATATATATAAATATAGAGCAAAACCCTCCCCCTTTTCCCACAACTAACTCTTGGAGGCAAAAAATAATAGATGGGATCTGCTGCTCAGTGAATACACATTTCAGTGTCCTTTCTGAAAGAGCTGTGAAAGCATTTTCAAACATGCAAGGCTGAATGTATGTTAAAATAGTTAAACTATTATAAAGCATCCAGTTTTAAAGTATCACTTATCATAAGAACATTTTAATGTATGGTGCTGTATTTGCTTTCACAGTTTTGGATTATATCAACAGAATCATATAATGAAGATGTGGTAAAATCTTACTGCATTTGTAACTGAAACTCAGAAAAATGGGGGTTTTTATTTTAAAAAATGAGCTCCAAAGAGAATTTTCCCCCCTACCTCAGATGCCCACACCCAAACATTCATACAAAGGATGCTCTGTTCCAACAGAAGACCCAAACAGGTCCAGGTCCAAAGGCAAGGGTGGGTACAGCACCCACAAAAGCTCTGCTGACAGTGAACTGGCTCATTTCAATTGATTCCTTTGATGTACAAATATAAAGCAGTAGCAAATCATTACCATCCATAATACATCATTATAAAAATACTTATTTTACTGCCCTTCCATCTCAGCTCCAAATCATCAAAGACGCCCTTACTTGCAGACAGAACTAAAGTCAGATTGTTTATTAGTGATTTTACATGTGCTTAAACATTTGCAATATGTATTAGAAGTGATGATAGCACATGACCTGGCTTAGAAAAGCCCCTCTGTAATTTCCTTGGCCTCTCTGTCCCCAGCCCAGCAAGGGCAGCAGGGCCAGTGGATGCTGCAGGACCACAGCAGGAGCAGCAGGGAAGGTGGAAGTGCCTCCATCAGTGCTGCTGCTGCTGCTGCCAAAGGCTCCAGATCCAAGCCCAGGCTGGGAATTGTCCCATGTGTATTTAGGGTTCAGTGCATGCACAGGCACAGGAGGGGTTGTGGAGATCAGCTGAGGCCATAAAGGAAATTTGTAACAATTCAGGTTAGCCCATATTTTGTCGTGTTACCAAAAATAGTCTGTAAATAAATGTATTTACAGGCCACTTCCTTGTAGGCAGCAATTACTTCAAGCAGCATTCAGGTTTTAATGCACAGCCATGTTCTCACTGTGGACTGCTATAGATCCAGGCTTCAAATGGAGATTGGGCACTATTGATCCTCTGGGGTTTATGATGGTTTTTTATGGGGTTTAATGGTCTGCATTCCACAGGACTCAGAATCCATTTCCTTGCCTGCATTCAGCCAAGATCATGGATGGCTCCATGGGCACTCCACAGGGCACCCACACACCTGGGCAGGCTCTTAGGGAGGCAGAGCTGGCAGAGGGGCTGTGGGTGCTGCACCCCAAACACGCCCAGCTGAGCTGCCCACAGTCCCCACTGCAGCAGGAGGGGCTGCCTGTGTCCCTCTGCCCCACACCCAGACAAAAGCCACCCTAAAACCCCAAGCCCAAGAGGTGCTGTCCCTCTCTGGGAACCTCTGGTTCCCACTGAGGTTGTTCCAGTGAGGAGGAGTGTGGTGGGGAAGGCTGAGCCTTTAAAAGGCTTTAAACCTTCCTTCCACACAAGGTTTGCTCATTAGGCTGAGCTGACACCCAAACCCCTCAGCCTCTTGCCTTGTCAATACTTACCAGGAGCCACCTAGTGAGGGCTGAAAACAGAGTCAGTCTCTCCAGTTTATCAGTCTCCTAAACTTCATTTGTCAGAATTTTGACATTTAAAACCAATCTGGGATGGGCAGATCAGAAATCAACCTGTGTTCATCAACTGAGGCTCAGTGATGCCTTAAGGAATGTGTACAGCAGCTACTGAGGGGAAAAATGCTCAAAAAGCCTTTATGGAGATGAAAGGAAAGTGCAAAAAATGTTGGTAAAGAGTGACCTATTTAGTTACATGAAGTCTTTCTAAAGTACATGATACTGGATAACTGAGCAAGGATCTCTCTTCAAAATCTGCACTTCACAGGAGCACTGCCAGCACTGGGTCAGCCAGACATGCTGCAGCACCCCAAGGGCTGTTTCAACTCCTTTTTTAAAAATAAGATTTAGAATAAAGTCCAGCCCTCACTCCAGAAAATCCCACTGGAGTTGAAACTAACATGAATATAATACCTAAAGGTACAATTTAAATTCTGGTGTCGCAATGTTTTATTCACACATGAGCATTTATTAAGAATCAGGAGGACTCACAATTCCTAATGCTCCTGTTTCTTTGTATCATTCAACTTTTGATGGTTTGATCAATGGCAGCATGATTAATGCAGTTATTAGAAGAGCTGTTATAAAAATAATATGGAACAAACCCGATTTGTACATTGGAAGAATATTCTGATAAGTCACTTGATCGCCTGTAAAACAGAGGGGAACACATTTTCTTGAACTGACACTGGTTAAGATAAAGATTTCTTTTAGGAACAAAAAAAACCCAGGTGATTCTATTCCACAGAGTCTGTTTACAAAAGTCTGCTAATGAGAAAAAAAATGCAGTGCTAAAAATGAAAGAAATTGTGAACACTCTACATTTAGACGTAGCCAGAAGTAAACATAATCATAGGGAATTTATTCCCTGTAGATCTATTTAAAGGTCTTTTTTGTTTTTAAGTGACAGTGATTTATATTCAGGGCATGTGTGTGTAAACATGTGTACATAAACAGGAGTTGGTAAGGAAATAAGCACTGTGCCTTTGACCCAGGAATTAAAATAAAGAGGGAACAGGTGATCACTTAATTCCACCTGACTCAAACCACCCTCAGTCCCATGTTTTGAGAAGGGAAGCTTTCAGCTGTTTTCAGTTTTCAAAGTTCAGAATCTGGAGCATACAATAATTAGGAAAATGTTTAGTACCAACCCACCCTCTTTATTAAGTAATTTCTTCAAGTATTTTTCATAGTGCAAAATACTGGTTTGCATTAGTACAGTTACTATGGGAATTCACAGTCCAAAAAAAATCTTAAAAGATTTCCAAAGTCAAACAAAAAACTTTTTAATACTGTATTTTTAGCAAGAACATTTTTAACAAAGAATGTGTACTTTAACTTAATATGGTACAACAGAGAAACCATACTTAAAAGTTTCCATTATCTAACACTCTACTGCATATTCATTTTTCCATCTTAAAAGACCAAAAGCCAAGCTGAACTGAGCATTAAAAAAAAAAGCATCAATTATAATCCTCATATTACATCAGCTATTAGGGTTTAGCTCACACTTTTGAATTGGTCATCTAATGAAAGGACAATTTTTACATCGTTCTTTTAAAAAATGTACACACATTTCTTTTTAAAACGTAATATATATCGAGTATCTGCTTCAGTAAACAAAGCTTAATTTATAAACACAATCGAAACAGCTCCATGTTGAACAGTTTCAGTGATAAACTGGACTTGTATGATGTACAGCCAGTGAGGACCATTGTGGCTTAAAATCATTGTGCCATTGCTATTCAGGAATAGCCACCTCCTAAGGAAAAAAAAAAGTTCTTTTTTGGGGCAGGGTGGGGAGGGGAAATAATTGATGGATGTGCTTAAAAATACTAAAACTCCTTTCTATCTCCAGGGACCTAAAAATGATCTGTTGTGACGGGCTTGGTTTGGTATGGTAAGCTTGTAAAAAGTCTCAGTATTTCTTAATACGGCAGTTTTCAATGCAGCAACAGTAAATTGCTTGAAATTGTCCTTCAAGTTTCATGCTACAAATCCTGTTCCTCACACAGTACTGAAGGCATCAAAGGTTGGAAGGGACATTTCTCAGGAACTATATAGTCTTCACATAGTGGTCATTATACATTTTTCAGCAATAGGTGGTTCCTTCAGTACATAATGGTCGGCTTGATGTATGTTCTGTTTTCTGGAGGGAAACAAAAAAGAAGAAAAAAGTCAATTACACAGTTGAACATTTTATAATTAACTGACAATTAAGTGGTTTCTTCATTTGGTTGAGGATCTTTTCTTTTTTTCTCAAGCCAAATGAGCAGATCTAAAAGTGACATAAACTAAAGTGTCCATCACATGCACAAATTTTGTGTAGGAAAAGGAGGCACTGGGTGACAACACCTGGCCAAGCCCTCAAGAAAGGACAAAGACCCACCACCACTTGCCCTGGTGCTTGCCAGCAATGGCTCAGGACAGGGTGTAAACATTCTGATTTGGATTTTATTCTTTTAAGGCATTTTTTTAAATCAAACAGTCCTTTTCTCCCAAAGGCCACCTGCATTGGATTGCTGCCTCCCTGGGACAGACCCAGGGACAAGGCACCAGCTTCACCACACACCCCTGGCACTGCACAAAACCTGCCAGGGAACAGGGTGTTAAAACTGCACCGCTTTCAGAAAATGTAAATCAGGATCTGTTCTTGGAAAACTGTTCTTTCATTCAGAAACCACCACATTTCTCTTAAGATTCTATTTCTTTATTTAGAGAATGAAGCAGAAAAGCTCTTCATAAAAATATTCCTAGTTATAGTACCTATCAACTGTGATTTTTCACATTAAGCAACTTTAAGCCCAGAGAAAAAATAAATATTGAAATGCCCACAGAAACCGAAGCTAACAAGAATCCATATTCCTGCTCATTATACAATGAATCATGAATCCACCCAGCTAAATCTGCAAGAACTGATCTGGAAGATGATAGCAAAATGATAATATGGAGCAGCATTTTGTATAATGTTGACATCTCTCCCATTACTGCTTTACATACGCCAATACTGAGCACTCCTAAGGAACGAGCAAGTATTGACCTGCAAACTGACACTGATCCTTGGAGCAATCTCCAAGTTTGCCACATTTCAATTTCAAAATGCATTTCAGCTATAATATGAGTGATTTATCATTTAGCAGTAGCTGTCAAAGTAACCTCCTAGATAAAACAAAAACATCTGGAACCATAAACAGAGGAGAGCAGTAGCTGAATTTTAATCCAAATCTGACATGTTCACTTCATTAGGAACAGGAAACAGCTAATTAGTAATTGAATGTTTTGTGGTTTTAAGGAGGCTCAGACTCTCCAAACTGAGATGATTTAATACGTATTTTGGATGTAAGCACAAATAAAGATCACAAGAGCCAGGGACATAACAACTCCAGAGGGACGTTTGGGAGCCTCCAAAGAAAGAACTAAAATTAGTTTCAGGCCATTGGCTGATGAAAATTCTTGTTTTAAACCTGGTGGGGAATTACTAAAGCCTGGGGGGTTCAGCACAAATGCAAGGACCGAGCACTGTGGGGCTTGTTTGTGGTTTGGTTTTTTTTCCTTTTTCTCATGATCATTAGGAAGCTGCACATGGCTTCTTCCTAGTGAAGGCTGTTCTTTATGTTCTTATTAAATTTTAAGTATTATTTTTTAAATTAAGGTAAGATGAGGACATTGAGGCTACTGTGGGCTGACTAAACTTTGGAACAGGTTTCCATATTTCCTTCCAATCCCCTTAATTTCTCAAGGAAAGTTCAATGGAGATATCTGGAATACCTGTAAGAGAGAAAAGTAAATGCCACAGCTCAAGCCCAGTGCAGCCACCCAAGAGATATCATTGATCAGTGAACAGAAAGTGCACAGTTAAATATTTCCTTTTTTATAACACCCTCAATTATTCTCCAGAAATTAAAACACTTTTCTTGTTGCTGTGCAATAAACTGAATTTCATGGCATTAACCACGTCACACAGCAATCACCTCTGAGGAATTAACGTGTTGGGAGCAGCTGTGCCCCCACTTACACAGGAAAGACAATGTGATGTTGTCAAATTAATCTTTTCTGGAGAATATTCACCATCTCCTCAGTGCAGCTGACTGCAAGCTACACACCATTTTATAGCACTTTACTGTATTATATAGCAAAGATTTGAATAAATCTGTGTGCAATAAATGTATTCTTTTATCAGGTTTATCCCTTAATCAAATATTCATTTATGTGGGCTTCATTCTATTAAAAAACGAAATTATACAAAGGTGAGCAAAAGCGTAGATTTACAGTAGTTTAAAGCCTAATCTCATTCTCTAGGGGTAATACTGACAATATAAAACTGTATAAATGATATTCCCTAACACTAAATATGCTTATGAGCCCCCTGTGCATGTTACACTTCTTTACAGCCTACAGAGCAATGCATGACTGGCTTAATAAGCAAGACATTTAGAAAGGAGGTTTTTTTCCCCTTCACAATGTGTAAGACAAGTAAAGATCTTCGAATTTCTTGGTGAGCCAGTCTGTGTTAATAACTGGAATTTTCCCTCAGGACAGTGTTCTCTTCCCTGAGTTGTCAGCCCAGGGTAGGTGCAGCTCTTGCATTCTTTTTAGATACAATACCATCATTTATCTTTTTCTTCCAAGGTTTTAATGGGTGCATAAAGGACAAATCCAAAGGCAATAATCATCATCTCCATATTTATTCATGTTTAATTTTTTTTTCTCAACCTATTCTGCATCTCTGAATTTTCTGAATCTTTGTTTGTAAGCTCTCTGCTTTAAATCAGGAATTTAGCTTTATTTCACTAAACTACTTTAAAACAAAACAAGTGTCCAACTGCACAGGAGATGAGCTCTCCACCCTTCCCAGGCTGGGTAAACAGCACCTCAGTTAGATCAGAGCCAAGCTCAGCTTTGGAGGAAGCAACACATGGCAAATGCAATGCTGTAACAATAAATTAACTTGCAAAGCTGGGGCTAATTAGTTTGAACCAGTGTCTTACTTCGTACAAACAAAAAAAAAATCAGACAAAACCAGTTAGCTTCTCCAAAGGATCACATCCCTAGGAAAAGCCCTCTTTCCCTACAGCCCCTGGCAGACAGGAGTGCTGCCTGTCTGCAAGGGGAATGAATCCAGGCCCTGCTTGTGGGTGAGGACCAGAGCAATGACCAAAACCCAGCAAAGGATCCCTTCACTACCATGAAAAGAAGATGGATCTGGGCTGATCATTAAGCTGAATGACAAATAAAAATTACTTCTTTGCCTGCTTGTTAGTTGTCCAGCAAAACTTTTATTGGCAAATATCCTTCAAACTGAGCAGTGAGAGAGCAGGGCACGGTTCCCTCCTGACCCAGGAAGAACAAGGTCAATAAATGCTGGTTCTGTGAGCAGCAGTACCAACAAAGATTGTTTGTTTTCATCTCTCCTACTTTCCTATGGCCTCTCTCCACCCCCACAGAGGTGCAGATAAGATATCAGAGGTGCCCTCTCTGATATCTTCATCTGGCTGAGCCCAGGGCATCCCTTGGAATTGGCACCAAAACCTCTCCTTCCTCCCAGCCTGACCCTGCAGGGCTGCTCGCCCACAGAACTGCTGGCTTGGAGTTTCTTCCCCTCTTATTTTGTGTGTAAGGCAGCTGAGTTGACCCTGTCAAATATTTCCTCATCTATGTTAATAGAGTTAAAAAAACTTGAACTAAGCCCAGGATTTCTAGTGTGTCCCTGTAAGGCCCGTTCCTGATGAACCCCTGTGGGGTAGCTCTGAGCTGCATGTGGCCGTGTGGGCTTGGAGTGACAGTCTGGGAACGGCACAGGAGCTTTGAAAGAGCTTTTCCAGGAACTCTGCAACAACACAGCACAAGGTAGCTACCAGGGGTTTAATAACTCACAGCCTCCAGAGCAGGACACGCTCTAGGGAGAGAGAGAACACAGCTTGGGCAGGAGGAAGAACAACAGGCCTAAGACTCAGATAAAACAGCTTGGATTTGAGAACTCACTGGTTAGATCAGAACACCAATGAACTGAATGAAGTCCAGTCTTCTACATGATAAACCTCAAAATGTGTTCCAAATTACATCAGTCCTCCATTTTTGACAAATAAATAAAATGTTATTCACATGTTAGATAAAAATAAAATGTTATTCACGGTAACCCCAGAGTTTTTGTGCCGAATCCCTGCCAGGTTATGTCACAAACAAAAGCAGCAGCAGCAGCCCTGGGTCACCCTCCTGTTGCAGGCACAGTGAAGTACATTTTCACCTCAGGAAAGCCTGCCTGCCTATGCTGCTGCCTCCTTCCTGAAATTTTATTTTTTTGTAAATTGTTGTTATCAAGTATTACTCTAACATCTACTTTTAAAGATTTTAAGCTAACATTGCTTTGCTGATTGTTCCACTATCCCCTAACAATGAAATATTGTAATACAAAAGTTAACTAAGGTATAAACATGCAAAAGGAGAAGTCTCCCTGCGATCATAAAATGATGTTATTTTCTGTTCAGCAGTTCATGTTACTGCTGTTCATGCTAATTAATTAAAGGAGCTGTTGCTGTAATGTGCAAACAGGGAATCTGAGAAACTGAGAGGGCTTTTAGGTCTCGGAGTGAAGTTAAGTCAATCTGGGCGCGGGCAATCAAATGTAATGAAATCACTTGTCAGTGCTAAGCTTGCAAAAACTGTGAAGTTTGACTGGGGAGTAAAAGGATTATAATTAGATTTCCAATAGGATAATAACTAAATGGCAGAAAGCAGTAAAGAGAAAATATTACTTTGTTAGCTAATGGTGCTGCTGTTCAGTTTTAGTTTTTATCAGCACACTTGTAGTTGTGCTAATTTAATTTGCTTTTATCAGCAAAAATGCACTACTTGAATAGTACTTGAATGTCATTTGCAAAAATCATTGATCTGAAGGTGCACTTAATGACACCCAGTATGTTTATTTTATGTGGAAGGGAGATTGGCTGATAAAATGGTTGATGCACTGTGGTGCTGGCCCAGGAGTGAGTGTCTGAGTGCTCATCACCTGCTCTGATCTCCTCTGCCAGCTAAAAACCTACCAGCTCCAGCTCTGAACTACATCTGGGATGTGGAGGATGGAAACATTAGACTGTAAAGTTCAAAAAAGTTTTAAGTCTCATCTGCATGAAATTTCTGTTCAATTAATATACAAAGCAGAGGAAAATGAGTCAACTAAATGGAAAAGATTTATAATGCAGATCAGAAACGCAGTACATGAACAGCTTGTGTTAATAAAATCATTTTAAGAAATGAGCATAAAATATGATATGACTTAATCACTGTGAAAGGTGGCTGTGCAGTAGTTCTGTAATTTTCCTTTAAACCATCTTAAGGAGATACTGGCAGTGGAACTAATTGAATTTCAAAGGAAAAGCACTGTGTGAATGATAGATTTCTGTCCAGCAGAGCTATTGACAACAGAAAAAGAAAGCTCTGTATTGATGCTAAAGCTTTTTTTCTGAGCAACTGACAGAGATTTTGGAAGCCTGGAAACAGCTTTGTATTAGGGACATGTGTTTTGCCCCTTCCTCCTCCCAGGGCCCAAAAAATAAAGGCAGCAAATGACAGGGGCAGTGAGGGAGTGTGCTCGAATTGTCAGAGCTGCAGCAGCAATAGGAGCTGTCAGGGACACGAATGGTTATCAAAGGGAAAGGAATAAAAAGTTATTACAGTATCAGCATAAATAAAAATGAAAGAGATGGTGCTACAGGACAGGAACACTTTGAAATCTAAACAAGCTCCACAGAGAGCTCTCCTGAAAGCTTTTTATCAGCTGAGAGTGTTTAGTGACCGAGTGGCTCAGCTCCTCACGTGTCCCCACAAGCAGGATTTCCATGCCAGGGGGTCAGAGCCAGCAGGGCAGAAAAGAAAAGGAATGGGAGGGACAGGGACAGGGCTGCAGCTCCTGCTGCTCAGGCCATGTCCTGCTCTCAGGGACACTGAACACAGGGAATATCCAGCTCTCCCTTTGGCCACTTTTAACAAAAACTTCCTGAGCCAAAGCCTCTCATAACTGAAGGGATGATGCAGTCAGGATCAGATTAAAAGGAAAAAAAACTGAAAAAACTCGATGTGAAATAAAAATGGTAAAAATCACAAGGCTTTCCTTTGGATTAAGAAACTACAGGTAACGTAAGAAACTTCTCTTGATTCCTTCAGGCAAGTAAATGATTGCTGGAAGTAGCTGTGCATTACCTTCCTCACAGTATTTTTTACTCATTTTTTATGCAAAAAAACATTTTAGCAAGGTGTCATGGTTTTTCTTCAACTGAAAACTGAAATTACCTTTCTCTTCTTTACCAGAGTCTGCCCAGATGTACCTTTGACTCTCAGAGCTGTCTGGAAGAGCACTGAGCACTCCTCTCAGCAGGTACCATGAACAGATCAGAAATGTAAGGAACATTTTGCTCATTGAATTTAAATACATGTGTCCCAAGTGCTCATCCAATATTTTGACTATTTCTGGCAGCAGCAATTTTCCAATTGCAATATTTAGAGCACAGCTCTCATCATATGTGCACATATATATACACACACATATGTCAGATGTATATATCTGCATTACAATAAAGCTGTGATTCTCCTTCTCTGTTATACAGAGCATATGAATCTAAAATCACAAGAAGAGACAGCAGTAAAAATATTTGAAAGCTTTCCTGTAAGGATGACAGATGGATGACAGATGCATACCAGAGGTATGCAAGTCAAACCTTCTGCAGCTGAAGAGAAATGCTCGGGAGAGGTTTGTGTCTCTAAGTGCACTGCAGCCCTTCTCCTGTCTGCACAAACTGCCTTTAGTTGCCTCAGCACAGGGGATTTTTGCACATTACCGTTCCATGAAGCAGGAGAAAGGGTGGCATTGCTCTAAGAAGCAGCAGTTCTATGGAAGAGGCAGCTATCTCCAGACTGCCAGCACAGAACTGAATGGTCTGGAATGAACATGGCACAGGACTGAAGGGAGAAACACTCTACAAGTTGGACTTTCATCAGAGAATTCCACTGTTCAAATTGCTCAGAGCAGATTTTATCACAGGTGACTGTGGATTTTCTGTGTAGCTAAAAGAGGCTTCCAAGAGGGATGGGAATATCCCTTGGGAATATCCCTGTGTCTCAGCTCCCACAAAGGAGGATTTCACAACTCCTCACGTCCCAGACCTGCAGGCAGAACTCATTCCCTGCTCTTTGGGAAGCACTCAGGCCATACCTGAAGGTGCTGCACTTACACACAGCCACACAGGAAAAGCAGCACCAGACAACTGCCCATAATGTGAACATGGCTTTTCTTTTTCACTTACTATTCATGCATTTTTTCAAAACACCTGTGATCTTGATAGGTAGAGGCAAAATACTTCAAGTGACAAATCATATGTAAAACTCCTGTTGCACATAGGACATATGTCTTGGTAGATAAATATCAGTTTTAGAACAACTAAATCACCTCTGCTAAATATCATCTCTACATAATTTCTGATCTTGTAAAGTACTGTTCTTACAAAGGTTTTCTGTATCAAACAGGAAAACAAATGGAAGTTCTGTAATTTACATTTATCTTAAAGCACGAAAACAGATATAAAAATGATTCAGCATTTCACTTCATTTTTAAAGACAAGCACACAGGTGAGGAGCTGTGGTACATACTGCACCTTGCATGGCTGCACTGTCATGTTGGGTTCCATTGTGTTCTATTTCCATATCTGGGATTCCAGCATCTGAAAGATGGGAGACTGAAGATTAATGCATTCCCCTTTGCCCCTCTCTCAGGCATCTTTAGAAAAATATTTATAGCAAACTAGGGTGCTCTCCAAGTTAACATGGTCTTGCATAAAACATTTGGTCCTCATAGAATTTTCAGTAGTAAATTGTTTCCAAAATGTGCAAACATTACTGGTCTCACAGTGAATTATTTTTAACATGCTTCACATTTGTCTGATGATCAGATAATAACCAACACGTGGTAATAATATGTCTGCAAAATCCTCTTGGAGAATGAGGGCATCTCACACATGAAAAATAAAAGTTGAAATTAAACTGTGATAATATTAAACTACATTGACTCTTGTATATAACCAAATACCTCCAAATTACAGAGTTGAAGAACACAGCCAGTGCCAGGCAACAGTTTTGGGGTGTGTGTATCAGTTTGTGCAAGTGCATGTTACAGATAAGAACTGTGCAAATTGCATTTCCAACCTCAGCTCGGGATGTGTGAGCATGTGTTACCACCCAAACCAAAATTACAGCTGTCATATTATGTGAAGTATTTCCAGATCTCTGAGAAGAGCTTTCCAAAGAGGACTGTGCTCTTTTTTTTTTTTTTTTTCCTTGTTGAGAAGGAGTCGCATGGCACTCACTTTGGACCTGTTTAATTTTGTGTTGGTGATCCCTCTGTCTGCTCAGTCCTTGGGGTGGGGGCGGGGGGTCCAACACCCCAGGGTGTACGGGAACAGATGCCACGATCCACCTTGTGCCAACAAGGATTAGCATGAAGGGGATGTGATTTGAATCCATGGCACCTCAAATCCTGGAGAAACATCTGCTTCCCTTATCACACAGCCCTTAGAAATTACAGGAAGGAAAAACCCACACCTGAAAGGAAGCTGTGTATACAGTTTGGGGGTTTTTCTGTGCAAAAGCCTGTTCTGGACTTTCTCAAACAGGGAATAACTGCATTGTTGCTTTCACAGATCCCTCAGCTGAGTGTCAGGATCTGTCACAGAGGTGATGCTTTGCTGGTGACCCTGCAGTAACTGAGTCCTGAGTGAAAGCAGGGCAACCCTGAGCAGTACAGTCCTTACAGGAGAGCAATAGCTCAGCAATAAATGTGTAAATGAAATACATGTCATGTGTGCATATATAGCTCTATAAATACATATGTGATAAAAAAGCAGTATTTTCACATATACATTTTTTTTCTTACAAAATTACAAGTGACTGCTATTCTGCAGGGTTTCTCTTACTCAGATTCCTGTTCTGAAGGCAAGTACAGGGCACTGACCTATCAATCTGAAAAGGTTCTTTCTTCTCAAACCCTTCAGAGTACACACTGTATATACCAAAAATGACAAAGTCATCTGTAACTAATAACAGCATCTGTTAAATGAGACAGACTGTCAGAGTTAAATTAAAAATACTCAGAATAGCCCTTCACATTTTGTTGTCATAAAATTGTACCTGCAATTAAATTGTGGATTAAGATGCTAATGAGCTACCTGATTTGCATGTGCAATCAGATTAGCATGTAAATATCAGCTTCTTGCAGGCACTAACATATATATGACTACCTGAGTGTGCCTGCAAATCAAACTGCTGCAGCCAGGCCCACACTAGCAGATGTAAAGGTGTGTTAATCACACTGCTGGAACGTTGGTATCTCTGGATTTGTGACTTCCAGAACTGCTGGGTGCTCCTGGCTGGTGTGTGAGCAGCAGGTGCCTCCCTGCAGTGGCAGCACCCAGAGGAGTGACCTTGCAGCACATCAGGATTTTAGGGTTTTTCTGACATTCCTCTCAAGGTGCTGGTTCTGTCTGTGGGATCCAGTTTGGGCATCTGTCCCCCAGTTGAGGTGGTGGAGAAGGTTTTTTGCTGGCTTTGGCCACCCACTCTCCCCAGTCACTGTCCCCACCTCGGTGTGACTGCAGCTGTGAATGCACACCTGGATCCCCCTGGCCACTGCCAGTGCTCAGGGACACCAGCCAGTCCCTGCTTCCAGGATGTGCAGGGCTATGAACAGCAGATGAGAGGACGTCTCTGAGAGATGCTGCTCTCATACTCACAGAGTTTATGTCCTTTGGGTGCCCCAGATAAATCTCAGCTCACATCTCCTGCAGAGCACTGCCGTGCCAGGGCACACACACAGCCTTGTCCTCCCTTTAGACAACAGTGTGGGCAGCTCTCACAGCTGAGAACTCCAGACAAGCCAAATTCATTATTTTTGCTCAGCAGTCAGGCAGTTTCTGCACTCTGCAGTCTCTAGCAGTGCCCAAAGCAGGCAGCACAAATTAACACACCACAGGACACCTGAATGCAGCCGGGACTGAACGTCACTCTGATTCCTGAGCCTCTGCAGAGACTCCAGGTAGGGATGCACAGACTAAACCTTAGCTGCAGAACCTGTAATTAATTAAATCTCAGCTAGGTTCAATCTTAAACATTCAAACCAAAGCTTTAAAGTTTGGCCAGAACCATCTTAAGCACAAAAGGCAAATCCTCCTGGTAGCCAGAACTTAATCACTGTTTAGGAGATGAACTGATTTGCTTTTGTTTCACAAGAGTATTTGGGAAGTGTTCAAAACCCAGTCAGCTCTGAAAGCTGATACATATTTAACAAACTTAATAGGTCCTGAGGCTGAGCAAACTTCAGCCAAACGGCTTTTGAAATGAAGCTCAGCAGTTCTAAAAATGAATCTGTTGGGAGAGAAGAGTTCACAGAACCTTATAGGAACCAAATTTCACATTGTCTTAGCTGGCACTGTAACAGATTTCTCTGTAATATATTCAGCATTTCTTGTCATCTCTGTGTAAACTGCTCTGTCTGTTTCTCTAGTTGCAGACTTATTTATTTTTTTAATTCTCGACCCAGAGCACATAGACTGAAATAGATTTTTCATTATTTCAGGAAAGAATTGTGGGGGTTTATTCTGAAATTTGCTCTGTGCACCATCTGATTTTTTTTTTTCTCACTCAATCAAACATCATTTTAAGCTGACTATGAAAGGCCAACTAAGGCATTACCATTTAACATCCTGAGACCGTCACCTGATGTGGCCTGTTTCAGAGCCTGTTCCACTTGTTCTCTTCTCTTGGATTCAAATTCCAAAGCTTCCTGCAATTTTCTCTTTGCCTTCTTCTCTTTCTTCAAGCGTTTTTGAATTGTGGCTGAAATGTAAATACAGTGTAAGAATGGTTGTCAGGGCACAATTAATAGATGATGGAGACAGTAAGAAATTAGTTTATGTTCAATATTCAAAGGTGCAGTTCTAGCTCAAGACCCCTGTGACGATAAAGATGGGCATGTGGTGGTGACCTGAAAGACAACTCTGAGGATGCTGATTATTGGTGAAATTCTCTCTCTAGTCAGGAGCTATCAAAGTCTGTGAATGACTTGAAGCTTTTGGTGAGTTAACTGGGATTCAGCAGGGGCACTCTGTGCTGTCCTAAGGAGCAAAGTTTTGTTTTACAGTCCCATCACACCTGGGTGATGCAATATTTCTGGACACCCACTGCAATTTAACAGTTACAGCAGGATTTACTGACCCATCACACTTGACTGAGAGGTGCCCTTTGGTGCCTCTAAGTGAGACCTGGCACTGCAGACAGTTCCACACATCCAATTTCCATTCAAAAAGCGCAGGAAGATAGGACTTGGCACCTAAGCTTTTGGTCTTATCTAGTTTTATCTTTCTGATTTCATGGATGTAATCTAGAAGTAGCTTTTGGCACATGAAGTGCTGTTCCTTTCCTTCAGATGCAGATCTGAATTTTAAAAAGAATACTAATACTGCCTCCTTTGCAACAGCACAGCGAGAAATTCAGATTTACCAATTTAATTGCCTATTATTATCAAAAGCTTCTAACCAGTCATGGTTTTGTCTCAGAAGGCCCCATTTGGGGTGTGCTACTGCACCTCAATCTCTGGATGCAAAAAAATATCTAGGATTATTTGCTTCAGATCTTGCACTTGAGCAGACAATTTCTCACAGCTCTATTTTGTTGTGCTGAAGTTCCCCACAAGACAAACTCAGCACTGAAGCTGCAGAAATGTGGACTAGGGAAGTAATGACAAAAAACACCTAAATACCCAAATTAAAGCCATATTTTTCTCACAGTAGGACTGATGATGTTTGGGGGATAACAGCAGGAACAAAAAGAAATTAAAGCTGTCAAATGAAGAAATCGGGCTGGGAATACCTGGGCAGAGTGATGCTAATACACCTGGAAGCCATGGAACTGCCCCAGCTTCCCTCCTCAGAACCTGCCAAAACTCTCTGGGGCCAGCTGCCCTACAGGTAATTATCCTTCAGCCACTGTTCTTTCTGCTTACAGAAACCTGTGTGCTTTCTGGTTCTATGAGATTTGAATCTTTCATTACCAGTGCAGGTCCACTGCTGCATTACACCAGTATGAATGTCAGCTAACGCCGAGCCCTCGACAGCTCCAGCTGGAAATGCCAAAGGGTTACACATTTCACAGACACCTAAACTCCATTTTCCACTCACTCACCTCTGCTTTGCAGCTCAGCTGTGAGTTGCCTTTCCAAGCTCTCTCGTAGTTCTCGCTCTCTACAAAGCTCCATCTTTAACTCTTTCTTTTCCTGCTGTATCTGCTTTTCCTGGACTCTTGCATTGTCCACAGCCACTTTCAGCAGGCCCTAAAACACACACAAATGCAAGATCTGAAAACACTATTTTCTTTCAGCAGTGACAAAATTCATCCACTTGTTTCTTTTACACCCTCTAGGAAAACAGAAAGATTAGAAGCAGGAACCTACAGACCTGAAACACAACTGGGCATTGGAAGTAGCTAATGTTGGAGTTAATATATGAGGAATTTAGTGGCATGGAATCATTCAGTACAGCTTTGGGTAATTTGGTTACACACCCAGTGCCATGTCTCTGCTCACCTCAATAACTGCAGAGAGAAGCACTGCAGCAATAATGAGAATGGTGAATTTCAAATGTTGCCAATTATTAAGTCAAATATACAATGTATGAAACCCTTCCATGACTGATAACGCCAAGGAGAGAGGAAACCTAAGCACGACATTAAATTAAAGAGATGAGAAACTGCAAATACAAAATAGTTTCTGAAACTTTTTTAAGAGTGCAAAAGAAACACATGTTATCTATCAGGACACAACCTGGCCCTGTAGAGAAGAATTTACCTGAATGTTGGTTAATAGTGTTTCTACTGATGAAAGACCATCAGCAAAAAGAAATGGCGCCGGAAATCCAGGAGGCAAGGCCTGTCCAGCCAGTTGGACTTTATCTAAGGTTGGTTTCATTATTGGAATGGCAATTTGGACCTCTTCTGCAAAGATAGGTTTAAAAGCGACATCAGAAAGCATTGGAAATATAGGTGACTGTAATTTCTAGAAACTAGCATTTTGTTTATCTGGAAGTCAAAATACAAGTGCATTAGTAAAATCAACATTGTTTCAGTCTTTGGGCAGCTGGGACTGTTGCCAAGGCAA
This sequence comes from Urocynchramus pylzowi, assembly GCA_013397555.1. Lineage (NCBI taxonomy): Eukaryota > Metazoa > Chordata > Aves > Passeriformes > Fringillidae > Urocynchramus > Urocynchramus pylzowi. The sequence continues at coordinate 382,790 of VZRH01006244.1, forward strand.
GTTGGCAAAATAGTGTAGAACAATAATCAATACACTGAGACTATAACACAGCTGTAATGGAGTACAGACTATTATATCTCAAATTCTACAGAATTATACCACAGAATTATAACAGTATTACGCAGTTCATTAAACCTGAATGACCTGTCTTCATTCTATCATGTTTGCCATTCTGTGATGTGCGTTTTTTGTTGCTATAACCTTGGCAAAATTCTAATCAAGGAATGTATCACATCTCTTTACTCCTTTACCTTTCCCCTTCCCGTGCTCAGCAGTAAATAATCTCCATTGAGTCATCTATCCCCTCTGCCAGCACTGCTTGGAACTGGAGCATCTCCTACAGAGAGCAAACTGGGGCCTGGCAGCTTCCCCTTTCACTCCTTCTTTCAAATACATGGGGTGGGTATAGATCAAGCTGTGCACAGACAGCAGAAATGTGTATCCAGAAAGAAACAATGTTAGAAACTGTTTTTTTCTAGAATCCCTTCAATTTGGTGAGGAATTGGTACTATCACCAATGAAGTCCCATTTTTTAATAGAATAACTGAAGGATCTTTTAGGACAGTAGATGTAGCTCCTTCTTTCACATCCCTGTGAGTACTTCTTCCCACGCATTCATGTTAATTGCTGAAAAGTACACAATTAAAATCTAGCTGTGTCTGAAGCCAAACTTTGTACAATTCTTTCACTCTGAAATGCTAAAAAAATACTTCTGTGCAATATTCCAGTCTATATATATCTATCTATATATATATCTATATACAATGATCCTGTACTTGTAGAAATCATGACAAGTGTCTGCCCAGCACCTCCCTTTTAGTGAAGCCTCTGATCCCTGCCTTGGCCATGAGCTCCTGAGGCCAGTGCTCACCCAGGGCAGAAGCACAGCCAGCCCCCAGAGTTTCATCTGCCCTGGTCATATTAAAGCCTGAATTTACAATTAGACCACACCATATTCAAAAGTTCTCCTTCTCCCACTCCTGTTTTTAAGGAATAAACAACTTAAAAAGAATATGACAACTAATTAACCCAGGGTGTCTCCACTGCAGCACTATTTTCTGGTGTAACACACTCCAGGAGCCTCCATCAAGCTGCACTTTTTGCATCCACCTGACTACAAAACAGGAGCATTAGCAGTTTTCAAGTATTCTTTGAAATCTCTGGTTTGGGAGTATTTTGTCTTTGCTCTGAGAGTTCATTAAATGGAACATCTTCCTAATGATTTTTCAGGACTAATAACAAAAGCCAGTAACCTCCACACGTCCTCAGAGATGGCATCTTAGATGGAATTTAAGTGATCCATTTAAAAAATCCCAACTCGGGTAACAAACTCAGACCACGAAGTTTGTGCTGATTCAGACACACCATTTCTCATATTCAAATATATCAGTGGCAGAGTTTTTACAATAACCTGATTAGTTGTCACACATGGTGCCACACAGAAATAACAGCGAAGCCATGGAGTCACAAAAGGCTAAACAGAAGTGGCATTTGAAAAAGAAAGCAATACATGAAGTATGCATAACAAAACTGGAGCTGCTCTAACACCTCTAGAAATCTCTGCTATTTGGAGATGAAAGTAATAACATTAAATTGGCCGAAAGGAAAATTACTATTGACTGTGAAGACAGGTTGCATGGTCTATGGTTTGTAATGCTACTGTACAGCAGATTGAAGTTTCAAAATAGTATTACTCTTCTTTAAAGAGATAGACACAGCTAAATTAGGTGCTGCTTGCTGCAGTGAGGATCAAATGCAAAAAGAATCATATTTCATCAGACCTAGTCAACACCAGGAAAATAAATAGAAATATAAGAGGTATGCAGGCAATGATTCATTTTGATAATCTGGCCCAAGAGAGACACATAGAGACAGCACACAGATCTAAGCTTCTACCAAAAGACAAATAGGACACAGAGGGTGGGAATTGGGATGACAGTGTAGCAGAGGTCACATCGATTTTCAGCAGCAGTTTTCACACAGATGAGATAACCCTGGACTCTATTTGGCCCATTGTTCATATCCTACCTGTCCCAGAAGCAATAAATTTCCAAGTCCCAGAAAAAGGGCAGTAAAGAAGAAGGATTCTACTTATGACTTCTTATGATTAAGTTTTTGTGCTAACCAAACATGCTTTGCAGACCAAGGTCACATTGCATGTTAAAGTCTGTAATAGCTGAAACTAGAAGCAGCATATTATGTTTTAGCGTATATGGGTGGAAACTGTCAAACCATTCATCATTTTTTTTTCTGATTGAAATCACACTCTGCAAAGATGAATGATAAATGCATTAGAAATCTATTTCAATCTTGTAATAGGTCTTCACATCTGAACGGTGTCTACATCTTGCCCATGCTCTGAATAAGTGCACAGTTAGGCAGAAATTTATTAGCTAGACTTGAGGAATCATAATTGGTAAAGCAATTAAAAATGGCATGTGCTGGAAGCATTTCTTGGGGACTGTATCAAATGCATCTCTTTAATGGAAAAAAAATAATGTTGATTTAAGGATTTTGATTTTAAACACCACTAAAAATATAAATGCTAAAGACTGCACTCACAAATACAATACAACAGAATAAGCAAGAAATAAAGCCAAGACAGCTACAGTCTGACCAAGGACACAAACAACCTTTCTGATTATTGAAGCAAAGTGGGAACTACTTTTATCGAGCCTGTTTGTTAAACCTGCCATGCTTTATAAAAGCATTCAGGAATCCATTTAGAGTGCAGTCTTTTCATTTTAATTTCTAGCTGACATCCAGATGAATAGATGAAAGTAAGAATTACACTGCAGAGCAAAGAAATACACAGTAAACACTAACAGTGAATGGAGTATCATCCTGGGAAAGCACACAGAAATCTGCTAGGAAGTTTCTTGCTCTTAATTCAATATGCTTAAGTATTTCATCTTCTGTCTTCTGCCTAAATTGCAGGAACAGGGATTGGCAAATGAAGCATCAACCTCCAGACTGAACACAGCGCTGGGAACGTGGGGAACGTGAATTGCTCCCTGCACGGCCCAAACCAACAGGCACTTTTATTTGCCAGCTGGTTTATTTTCTTTCAGAAGGCATGTTTTTAAACCCATCAGTCACAGCCCTGATCCACTTGAAATGCCACATCCCTCTCAAAACATGGGCGAAATATTAAAAGTACAATTTACACTGGTTAGACCACCACGTTATTTCTTCTCATGCACTTAAAAACTTTATCTACCTGGAGCTGTAGGAGCATTATTCACCTCCAACAGTTCACAGAATATAAATCATGCATTAAACAAATACATGGCATAAGGAGGAGAGAGAAACAATTGATACAGGATTTATAGTATTAACCTGTTAGTTAATAACCAAGACATTTGCTCTCAGAAACCCTTCAGGCAGGGATAACAAGATGGTTTTGGACACACATGGTAGCTGGGTCACTCCTTTTCCCTGCCTGTGGCATAAAATTTAGAAACCCAAGGACTGAAGTGGTTTATTACAATTGTAATTCTTTGAGTTTCATACCTGAGTGATGGGGATTACATTTAATGGCCCATAGTTACAGAACAGCCTGAATACTCTAATGGACCTCTTTGACTTTTAATAAAATAAAGCAGAGGATCTGCAGCATCAGCTGGGTTGTCTGTGTGACTCATCTCTGAAAGTAAAATATGTGTTTGAAATACCATTATTTTCCCAAAGACCTAACAGAATTATCCAAACTGATGTATCTTCATGGTGGCAAGAGGTCACTGACTTCCAGCTCTAGGTAGTGGCAAAACATGGATATTTTAATACAATTAGGGCTAAAATTCTAATTTTTGACTGCAAAATCAGTTTTCTGAAAGAGACTTCTTATTTCAATTTTGGCAATTTCTGTATTGCTGAAATAGAAGCCAGGTTGGTTTTTTTTTTTCTTTTACAGCAAAACAAGTATGAAAAAAATCTGTAATCTGAAGCAATTCAACAACTGCAATTAAACAATCTGTAAATAGTTTATTTCAAGTATTTTGTATTTCTAATTCCACAAGAACAGGGTTATCTGTCTTCCATGTCTTCATAACTTCCAAAATCCTCCATAACCCTCTATCTTTTTCTCCCTTCACTCATTGCTGCTCTGCCAGGAGCTGAGACTCCTGATCCTCAGTGAGAAAAGAGATGTCTCCTGTAAACCGGGCAGAAATTTAGTGTTTTAACCTTGTGATTCAGGTGCCAAATTTAAAGTCACTGCTGTTTTTCTTAATTACAGCCCCAGAATGAATGGGGTCAATGAATGCAATTGAGGAGCAGCTGATTAATCCAGTGCAGTACCTTTAAATCAGATTTCATTTCGTTTCCCAGTGACTGATACAAGTGGTGTTCACTACTGATCTTTGTCAGGAAAAACTTTGCTTTGAGAACAGTATCTAACAATTAAATACACATTTCTTATACATTTCCATGCTGCCTCTAAAGCTCCTAGAAACAACCAGAGAACAGTACCATCAACTATGCTCCACTTATCTGTGTCCAAGCAGGTTCTCACTCTGAAATCACTCCATTTTGTCTGAACAAGTGTTTAATAAAACTTTTTCAGCGGGATCAGCAGGAAATGCAGGCCATACAACCAAGGAATTGTTGAGGTTGAGAAAGAGCTGTAAGGTCATGGTGGAGTCCAGCTGTTCCCCCAGCACTGCCAAGGCCACCACTGACTGTGTCCCCAAAGGCCACATCCACATGGTTATTGAGTCCCACCAGGGATGGGGACTCCACCACTGCCCTGGGCAGCTGTGCCAGGGTTAGACACTTCCCATGAAGGAATTTCCACCATCCAACCTGATTCTCCCCTGGCACAGCTCAAGCTGTTTCCCTGTTCCCTGGAGCAGAGCCCGACCCCCCTGGCTGTCCCCTCCTGTCAGGAGTTGTGCAGAGCCACAAGGTCCCCCCTGAGACTCCTTTTCTCCAGGCTGAGCCCCTTCCCAGCTCCCTCAGCCCCTCCTGGGGCTCCAGCCCCTTCCCAGCTCCATTCCCTTCCCTGGACTCACTGCAGCCCCTCAGTGTCCCTCTGGTCATGAGGGTCCCCGAGCTGCCCCCAGCACTGGAGGTGCCTCAGCAGTGCCAGCACAGGGGACAGCCCTGCCCTGATCCCCTGGACACCATTCCTGATCTCAGGAATGACGAGGGTGTGTCCTCCCAAGGGACATCACAGAGCTGCCACTTCAGGTTTGAATACGAGGAGGCGGCAAAAAGCAGAGAAATTAAAATTTCACTAGAAAAGGCTGAAATTACAGTTTATAAATTGCCTTTATCTGTGCACTCTTTATCAAGAGGTGCATAATTATACAGCTTTGACATTTTCATCAGTGTACTCTCATTAATAACCCAGAAAATTATATCTATTTATAACTTTAACATATTTACAATATACTCTGATGTTCACATGGCACTGGCAGTAAAAACACCTGAAAATATTTTATTAATTCAAGCCTTAGAAACAAAGACCTGAGTTAGATGAGATACTTGGTTTACAATAATAATAAAAAATGAAACTAAAAAGTGCAGCAATTCACTGGCTTAACATCAGAGCTGAAGTTTCACAGCACGTAACCTCAGTCTAAAGTTCAGTATGCACAGATTAAGAAAAACAAATACAGCTTGTTAAATTTTGTTCATTAAGGAGAAGCCTAAATACTCCCACTAAAGCTCCTAATACATATATAAAGAGCCTTCAAAATGCTATTTTTTATATTCAGAATTATTTACAATTTGTCGTTTGTCTGTGTTATTAATATCTCTGCTTTCTCCTACAAGCTGCTCCTCAGGCAGGTTTTGGTAATCTGGACTCCAAAATATTTCAAGTTGCTCTGTGCTTTAAAATGCTTCTTAATCTAGAGAGAAGCTTAAAAACTATTGATGTGCATTTTCCACATGGCAATTAAAAGGAACTATTTTGTTCAGGCAATAGTAGTACCTTGTCACTCCTCACCACGATGAGGAGGATTATTTCTGTGAAATAATGTGAACTATTCAATAAAAGTTTAGTAGAAAAATTACTATGGCATGGAAGAAAGGGGGGAAATGAAACAAAATAAACAAAATCCTCCTCATGGTCATTATCAGGAGGTTATAAAATTTTTCTCAGCTAACTCTCCTATTAAAATTCACAAAGGGTTTTTTTCATGGTGATTTTTAAGCATCACTGTAGTCTGACTATTCCTCTACTGAGATTTTAAAGTGTCAGATGAGGATGGGTAGGAGGAATTTGCCAAGAAAAAAAAAAAAAGATTCTTCAATTTTCTTCGCGGATTCAGCTTTTCCCTATTAATGTTGAGATTATTTCTTCAACTATTTTGTTGCAAATATTTATGACTCCATATGGAACAACAGATGTTGAAGAGAAGGGATAGCAGAAAAGACTTCATTTTCAGCAATTACCCTGCTACTTGTTGTCATACTGTAGGTGTTCTTAGTGCATCTATTTTACATACCACCCTGTCCTTTCACACACTGCAAAAATGTCAGTTTGGATAATTAATGTAATAACTGTAGTCCAAATCATTTCCACAATGAAAAAAAAAATATAAATAGGACAACAGGAGGAAGAAATCAAGAAGGCAGAGGGAAGAGAGGAATTGCTTTAGCAGTTCTTCTGGAATATCAGGAATCAGTTTGCAAAGCTACATTAGGTCCTTAATACAAAATCTTTCCCTTTGGGACAGATTCCAGTGACTGTCACCAAGAAGAGAAATCATACCAAGAAACAGGAAAACAAAGCTAAGCAGGAAACAAGATAATCCTGGAGGATCATATACAGTCAACACCACATAGAAATTACAGTTATGTATTGATTTATGTTAACACAGCACTTGTGACACACAAGGTACTTAACCTCTTAATATATTTTTAAAATAGTATCAAACTAATAATAATATTATTACTGTTGAGTTCAATTTCTTAAAGTACACGTACAGCCAGCAGTTAAGCCTTTCAAATACTTGAAACAGGAGGAATACTCCATTTCCTAGATATTCCTAGATAATTATTCTTGCTTTATTAAGGTTTATTTTACAGCTGTGTAAAATAGGTTATAAAGGACAATTCTGCTATTATGTCCTCCCCTGCTTAGGCTTAATAAATATTATATTCCACACCATCCATTAAAGCCAAGCAGTGGAGAAAATAGGAGTGGTAGTAATCTCCTCCACAGATGTAAAATACCTTTAATAAAATAAGGGTGTATAACAGTCAGGAACAAATTACTGAGGTCTGCTTTAATAAAATAGTACCCTTAAAGCAGTATTACTCTTAAGGTACTGACATTCCCACTGGTGATGCAGTGTATCCTTTCAAAGCAGGGCAGCTTGTTAAAATGGCAAGATATCTTTTTGCAATAGAGTGTTTGTGTCCAGGCAGATACAAGGTTTGTATAGAATGCACCCAGGGAGCCATAAAACTGGTGGGAAACATATTTCTCCGTGGTATTTTAGTACTTTGAAAAATTCAATCACTGGGAAAAAATGTTTTGCTGTAAACATCTGAAGAGCATTATAAAAGCAATGGCTTCCCACAGCACCTGCTTAAATAATTTTAAGAGGGAGTGAGTATGTCTTTGCTCGTCTTCTAAAACTTGTAGAAAGCTTCTCCTATTAATTTCCCTGGTGCTGTCAGGCCAGGGCACTTTTAATCAGAAATAATTATGAGTGCAATTGGGGAATGTTCACCGGCAGGATTTTTTTGCACCGCAGAAATAAGACAACTTTCAAAACTGATCGTTAGGAGAAATATGATTAACGGGAAAATATACCCAGAGAGATGAGCACCTGAAAGGTTTGCTTCTGAATGAATTATGAATTCCTCAGATGTCAATAAAGGACTCTGCTTATATATCCCAGTGTTTGAATTCAGTTCAGTTACACATTGATTTTATAAACCCTGATTAAGCATGAGAAATCCATCTCTTTTTACTTCACCTGTTTTAATTCTGACTTTTCCACAGAAACCTTTAACCTTGCCCCAGCTCCTGATCCATCCCACGAAGCCCAGAGCACATCCTGATCCCTGCTGTGAGCCCATCTCCACTCCCAGTGCCACCAGTCAGATGCTGCCAGTATCTCCTGCAGGACTCCAGGTCGCAGAGCTGAACCCTGACACAACCAACCCTCTCTGGGGCTAAGAAACAGCCAGAATTTGCCTGATCTCTGTGCTCCTCCCTTGCTGAGCTAGGAGGGCAAGGAAGAGCCCCTGAGGCAGAAACACAGCCCTGGGGTGGGGATGTGACACGGCAGTGACAGAGTGACCAGACTCACGGATATTCCAGCAGCAATCCGTGCGGAGCTGCCTGGCCATGGCAACTCCTCACCACCAAATAATTACACGATGCTCTGGGGAAAGACAAGTTTTCCTAGCACACAGCCAATCTATCAACAGGAAAACCTCTTCCTGACCCAAATGGCAGCTGTGATCAGGGTATAAATGGAAGCTAAGCACCAAATACTGCACATCCACTACTCTGCAGCCTAATAACTGGGAAGTCTGCAGCTGTCACTTGGCCTGAGCGCTTTTAAAGGGTCAAATACTGGGGAGAGGAAAGGAAGAGGAGAACTTTCTGCAGAAGGCAGCAGCTATCTGACATTAATCTGCCGTGTTCCTAACTCAGAGGAACCCGAGTTGCTGGGGAGGTGGATGCTGTTCTGTTGTGCTCACCTCTGCAGTGACCACTTCTTCACAGTGACTCCCAGCACATAACACAGACAAAACACCATTTGTAAAAAAAAGTGTGAACTCTTTCAGCAATTTCAGGGTCTGCTTCCCTCTAACTGGCTACCAGTATGGTGAAGGATTACAACTCCCAGCAGCTCTCAGCAGTTTCTCTTCCCTCCCCTCTTTGCCCAAGCACCCTGTGCCATTAACGTGAACAGCAAAATCCATAAAGCCATGCTCTATTACAGAGTGCAGGTGGCAGAGTGTGGCAGCAGAGCCCTGATGTTTGGGTCAATTTCCCTAAAAACAACATCACACCTGCTGAAGGCAAGGCACAAAAGCTGGAGAACTGAGCAACGAGGATCTTTTGCCCTCACAGCCATGTGTAGGTACAATCCCATTCTTTTGGTGGTTTGGCATTGCAATCCCATCACTAGGAAAACTTTAAGGAACTTCATGAACATTTTGTTTCCAAAATACTATAATTTATAGTAGGCTAAGACAAAAAAAGGCCAGTGGTGTCATAATTACTAAATAAAACCTTCTAAACAGATTTTTGGAATAAACCCTTGGAGTTACATGCTTCTCAACTAAACAAGATACAAAGCAAAACAAATTACCCAGGAACCCAGACCTCTGGTGCATTCACGGATTCCAAACCAGCCTTGGATTTGTTTGGTGGCTGAAAAATCCAGCTCTATGGACCTGTCACTTTCTGTGGCTTCTGGATTGGGCAGCTGATGCCTGAGGACATGGTGAGGGGCCACAGAGAGCAGAGCTCTGCCACTGGCTCCCAAGGAAAAGTGGAGGAGAGGAAATCAGCACCTTCTTAAGCACCCTCCCACTGCAAATACAGAAGGTGAAAAACCAGCTGTGACCAAAATCAAAAATAGCTTGAACAAGTTAAAAGAAGAAGGTAACTAAAAAGTATCAAACAATTGTCCATGTTTTTCTTCCAAAGGACAGGAATGAGGCTCTGCACTCCACCAGTGCATCTCTCCTTCCAGGGGGACTCCCAGCAGGCCAGCCAGGAGCATGAACTTACTGCTCTAAGCCACATTATAAACTCTGCAAGCATAAAACCCTTTACAAATGTTTAGGTTTTGATTACTGCTCCTGTGACGTACAGCTTTTAGCAAGCCAAGCATTTTCCTTTCCCAACTGCCTCACTCTCTTTGCAGGGCACATTATATTTTCACTTTGGCTTATTCTACCTCCTCGCTTTGAAACCCTGCATTACTTGAGAGAGTGGCTGACATCCCCATTCATGATAGTGCACAAAATGAAGCTTAATGAATCCCCAAAGCAATGTACTTCACGTGCTAAAATCAATGTACATTGCCTGCTACAGTATCTCCCTGTGAAATGGAGGCATTTGCTCAGAAATTTCTATCTCAACAGGGTCTTTTTTCTTTTTGTAGCGTTTAACTGCCTTTTGTCTGCTCTTGTCTCCCTCCAGTGTTGCTCAGATGGCAATCTTTTATTCCTTGTGCAAACTCATTTGGAAAATGCTGGATGGGCTACAGCTGTGTACTGCTCTGTAAGGTCTAATCCATGTCAAGCAGTGCTTTATACACACTGAATAAACACAATGAAGCAATGTTTTAATTGATTATTAAAAAGGCAGGGTTCTGGGCTGAAAGCAGTATTTAAAATCAGATTTAATCAGCTAGTTTTGTACAATTCTGAAAGGTAGTGATGCTGTACATGCTGCCACTCGAGCCCTGGGGTTCTCACAGAGGTGATTGCAATCCCAGGGGAAGGGGCTGAAGTTATTTCTGGGTGGTTTGTGCAAATTTCTAAGGCTGTGGCAGATGAAAAACAAGCAGTGGATCAAAATATCAATGAACACAAACCTTACCTGGGTAGGTGTTTTCCCACACAGCTTCCAGGAAAATAAAACCCACATTTTTCCAAAGTCAGTCCAAGTGCTGGGGAACCTCTGCAGCTCAGTCTCAAAAAGTGAAATCTGCTCTGGCTTTTACAATGCAGAGAGTCTGGATTTACACTCTCTAGTATAAATACTGACTTCAAATCAACCTGCACTGCATCTGACAAAGGTATTTGAGTTGGATGTGCAGTCTAGAGCCATAAAAAGTCTCTTTATGTGATTGGTTTAAACCAAGAATTATTAGACAGTGCAACTAAATTCTTTTTGAACTCAGAAACAGTAATAACAGTAATAATGAAAGATAAATAACTGGTAATCAAAATACTCATGCATCCAAAAAAGTTGCCTCTGACCTTCCACAGGACACTACACCTGGAGAACCATAGATTTTTTTGAAGGACTTTGTGAAAGTTTGGGCAATGATTAGTCTGAAATTAAGTCCAAAATCTAAACTCTTCTTCTTTATTCCAATAAATGTTCTCCACTGACTGTACTACTCTGTAGTACTCCATGAATCTAAGTGAAAAAGGCATTGCAAAGCAGCTAAGTTTCTCTTTCCTTTTGTCTTCAAATAAAACTACCACTGATGTCCTGAAATTTGGGTAGGAAAAAACTGGTAATGTCTATTAGGCAGCATGGAAAATCTTTATTAGCTTGAAGTACATGAATTATCAATCAAATGAGAAATAAGCAGGGAGCAGCTGAAAATGGCAAACTGCTGTAATTACAAATGATGTCTTGTGCATGACTGTGTCTCAAGAACTGTTACAGGATGCTGTGCAAAAACCCCAACATTTATATCCACAGTCCAAAATAATATGGTCCATTACAATGACATACTTTGGAGCAGAAATATAATTTTTTATGTTTCACATTGTTTCTGTTCTAGACACTGAATCTATATTTTGTTTTATTTTTTAAAAAGGATGAATTTGCCTTAGAGAACTGACAGCTTATATGAATATTTTAGTTTTGCTTGCAAGTAACAGAAAAAAACATGGCATAAAACTCAAGCCCCAAGTTCCTCTGAATGCCTACTGAGAATAAATTTTATGTTTATTTGTATTTCATTTTCCTTGAACAACTGCCTTTCCCTTGGGTATTTATTAAAAGCATAAAAAAGAATGAGCCAAATTCACTTCTCAATAACATTCATTCAGCATTGTTGGAGCTTGCAGAATTGCACTAGACCAGCCAAGGGGAAAATTTCACTCACTGTTTAGTAAATATATATAATTTTTTTTTCTGGTTGAGAAGATATATTGTTTAATCTTTAAATTCTCTGCCTGCCCTTGCTTATCAAAGGAGAAAAAGCAGCTGTTTGGTTATAAATCCATGACCTCACACAGGAATAATGTGTTGTATGTTCTGGGCTCTGGGTTACTCGGGGCAGTCCTGCAGCAGGCAATTCCCACTGATGTGCTGAGGATTCCAGCATGGGTTCCATCTCCACAAAGCAATAGTTACATCTTTTTCTGTATGATTTGCCTGAAAATTCCCATAAATAATCTTATCTGACCTGCATTCTAAACCCCTCAGATTGCAGCAGTGTTAGGAGGGGAATGGTTTCAAGTGAATTTGGCCACTGGGAGGGTCCGTTCTCAGTGCAAAGCTGGAGCAGCATTTTTATAGTGCGTGGCAGACACATCCACTTCTGTAGGAGATGAATCAGGGAAATCCACAAAAAACAACAGAACAGAAGGTGCTGGTTGGGCTGTGACCAACACAGAGCTGGTTCACAATGCAGCCAAGGTGTCCTCACGTGTCCCTCCCACCTCCTGCCCACCGGGCTGGGCTGCTCAGGGATGCTCTTCACCTGCTGCTGCAGGTGCCTTAAAGCTGACCTGATCCCATAAACCCCAGTTCCCAGGATGTAAGATCACTTCTCCCACCGTCAGCACGGGTTTTGTACAGTTTTATCTTGTCTTTTTAAACCAGAGCTTGCAGGAAAGGTCATTACTTCACAGAAACTGTGACTCCTAAACAGAGCACGTGGCCAAGAGCAGGGGTTAGTGCTTCTCGTCCACTGCTACCCACAAAATTACACTTTATAGCTTTGGGAGTAGAAAAATGATGCCTTTAAGATCTAAGCCAATGTTTTCAGGAGTCTTGTGTATTGTCTTTACTGCCAGCACAAGAATCCCCCCAAATCCAGCAGCAAGTAATGTGACCATTGCCCTTGGCAGCACCATTAAACTGGGCAGTGAACTACTTCAAATAGCTGCGAGTGTTAAACATTAGTTCTGCCTTAAGTAGGTTGATTTTAACAGTCAAATGTGCACTGCAGTCTATGTGAACATTAAAAGCACCTTTCAAACTTAATTTTACAGAAATGTTAACGACCAGAACAAACTATTGAAGGCGAAGAAGAAAAGTAATTATTTCAACAGATGAAAGGAAACAGTAAATTAACACTCTTGTTTTAAAAGGGGGCTCAGTAACTTATCTGCTTTAAGGAAATACCATTAACTGGAGGTACCATGGATATTTCACTTAATATGTTTATGGTTTGGGGTTTCTTTTCTCTTCTGACCTTTAAAAATGAGGTCTGAGGCGAAAGGAGAGCCGTAAATCTTTAACTGAAACACAACAAGTTCCAGAAACTGCTTTATCAAAATCATAGCAAGGGAATCAGTTCCTAAATATCAACATTACGTGTCATACACACACACATCAAAGCCATCAACAGCAACAACCTTTATGGCCACAGAGGCCTCTAAATTCTGAAGAAAGCAGGAAGACAGAACCAGAATGACTCAGAAATATTCCTAACATACCACCAGTGCCTACGTACATAAAAAAACCCTAGGGACAGCTAAACTAATCCTATTATTACATTAAAAAATATCCAGGGAGAAATTTGTCATAGTTTAGAAAATGTTAAGCTGCTTGTTATAAATACAAAACACACCAGTTTTTGTGCATGAGCTGTTATTCAGTGCAATTCTGAAAACTGTTTAAAAACAGTCACTGGCTTGTAAGCAAGATTTTCTTACCATATGTGTTGCAATATGGAAGCAGATTGTGGACATTTCCAAAGGAATTTCAGATATATATTTAAAAAATCTTTACAGCAAAATTTAGGTGATCATTAGGAGGTTTTTTTCTGGACATGCATTTTCTACACAATAAAAAAAATGTACTGATTTAAATGTGTATTTGAAAATGATTTATTCTGCATAATCAACACAGCCATATATTCTTTTCATTCTGAAATCACTCACTTGCAGACCTCAAGTGATAAAATGGTTAATTGTCCTTGTGACTTACAAATGTCCACTTTGAAAATACAGTCAAATTTAGGGTTTCTTCAGCAAAGCTGAATTGCTGATGAAAGTGGCTTTAATTTGGGCTTTTAATTAATATTTTTTTCATGAAGGATGCTTTAGTAAAGATATTACATTGTACTGCACACGTCTCAATCTGCAAGTGTTTGTGCAGATTTCTAGGGATGCTACATCCACACACATCCACACAGGACATACATGACCTGAGAGGTAAGGAAAGAACTGCACACAGAATTTAGCAATCCTGAAGTAAATTGAGAACCAGAAGGTCAGGAAAAAACTGATGATGTAGTCTCAGCAAACACTGGCTTTGACAGGAAAGCCAATTTAAGTAGTTCCCACGCCCCACAGCACAGCTCAGCAGGCCCTTCTGTGAAAATCTTTTGGATGCCTATTTTTAAACTGCATCATATAGAGAGTCTCCTCACTAACACCTCTGGATGATGCAGGATTATTATTTTGGGGAGACATTTTCTTGCTGAAGGTATTTTGATGTGGGAATAGGCACAATCTGGTTCATTCTTACACGTTATTTAAATCATGGCACGTTATTTAATGTCATGTCAGATTAAAAATAGAAGTGAGAGTTGTTTAAGGCCTTTTATTTTTTGAACGAGCAAAATGTATTATTTTTTCTGATTTAAAGAAGAAATTGAGGAACGTGTGGAAAAGTACCTATGACTTTCTGGCATGAAAGAAGTCTACTCCACAAATTAAATCTCCCTTTAACAGTCTCATTTGAGGGCATTACAGGGGGTAATTGAAGGAACAACAGCTGAAGACAACCCTTCAGGAGAGAACTGCAAGTCAGAAAACCTTTAACCTGTGTTATCAGACCCACCCAGACACTGTCAGATCCACTACCCAACTCAAGCTCAGCCTGCCACTCCTGCATCCATCAGCCTGTGCTGGATTGATCATGATTTGGTATTGAGATGTGATAAATACCACCACGTTCAAGCCTTCAAACAGCAACTCCTGAAATGCACGGTGACAGTGCTCTTGCTATAAACATATCTGCACCAATTATTAGGGTGAGAAGAATTTGTGAGCCAGCAGTCTAAAATCATAAGTTTTAGCTGCACACAGCAAGGTATACACTTATTTAAAAATAAATGTGAAATTCAGTCTTCCACAAAAGCAGCAGTGTCATGAGAAAACTCGGGCTTTAAGTTTTGTAAACGCTGCGTTTTCAATATTAGAGTGTCAGTCTTCATTCAGTCTCTGACAAGGTTGTCAATCAAACAGCAATCTAGTTTTGTAAGACTTTAACCAAAGATCAAAGCAATGATACTGCTGAGTTCACATTACCTTCCCAGAGATAACTACTTGAGCACTTTCACAGCACTGCATCGATATTAACTTTGCACCGTTCCTTCCAAGCAAATAAAACAGGACAAAGTTTGACAGCCCTGCTGGCTTCTGCTCTCAGCCCTGATCCAAGCTGAATCCCAGTGCCATTCCCTCTATCCCTTATAACTCCTCCTGGATATTGAAGGTGAGGACTGCAGGACTTGCGTTCGGTTACACTTTCATCAATTAAAAGAAAATGAAATGTGCTTTCTGTCTCCTCTGAGGAACACATCAAATGTCTTTTCCTCAATAACAATAGTTGGGCAATAAAAAGATGAGTGAGCAAAATGTGGTATATCATCGTTTTGCCTTTGACTCCAGCCCAATGGCAAATGAAAGGCATCCAAAATCAATTTCCAGAAGCTAATAAATTCAGTATGTGAAAGCAGTGAAAATATAACTTTTGCAGCCTCATCATCAAGCTGATTTGTAAGCAAACCTGGGCCCAATTCCTGCACCCTATGGCACCCATATTTTCAGTTTCATGCAGGTAATATACCATTCCTACACAGTTTCTATTCCGAGGCTAAACAGAGAGATATATGCATATATATCTTCTTTCCACAAACATATGTCCTGGTAATATCATAATAAAAATCTGAATGTGCTGTGCCCAGGAAATCGTGTTGATGCCTATCAGTTACTTCTTCCAGTAACAGTGAAGGGAAGGTGAAGGCAAATGCTGCTCCAAGGGCAGAATCTGAGCACGGCTGCTTCTTCCCCCAGCCCCACGGAATCCCAGGACAGACTTCTTTATGGCAGCATGGGCAGGGGCTGTGGGGGCTTTATTTGCTTGTTAACTGCCAGACCACACCCAGCTAAAGGCAAGATTCCACAGAGAATATTGTGTGATCATCATCACAATTTAAAATACTCCCCAAGCAGTGCAGAATACCTGCAGGGCCTGGCTTTGGATCTTACACTGCTGAGGGCTTTCACCCTCAGCAGGTCTCCTATGTGATAGACTATAGATTTTTTTAAAAATTGCAGACAGCAATGTTACACAGGGTCAATTACACTTACCTAACACACTGAAAAGTCATTAAAAGTCTTAAAATTTTTTTGGCGTGGTACTTACTTAAAAAGAATAAATAAAGTAGGAAAAAAACCAAAACATCAAAACCAAAAAGGTTTCTGACCCTGAACGTTTCTTTGTCAATATATAGATTTGTTTCCTACAGAAAAGAAAAAAAAAATCAAAACATAAAGAGAAAAAAAACTGAAGGGAGACAGGCATGCTCCCTGTGGTGCTGGAGAGAGCTTGAATTGGCAGTGGAAAATGTGGCTGGGGAGTGTAGCTGAAGGATGATGGTATATGTGGACCAAGGACATGTGTGAAGTTTAGAAAACAGCAGGTGGAAGAAACTGTGGAAGAGAATTATATTTAAAGGGGAGAAATTAGAACTAGGTGATAACAGTAAAGGAATCACACTCAAGAGTGTAAAATATTGCTTTGTCACTTAGTTCATACTGTGAACATGTCCAGGTTTTTTCTTCCAAGTCACCAGCAATGGGAAATGCTGTTCTTTCTTACTCTATTTCTCACCAGGTTACCATTCTCCTCAGATGCTGGCAGCTTTTGGGAGCCTAGACTGTTATTATGGGACCTGGGACAACTATTTCCTCACACTAGAAGAAACACTCTGCTGAGTTTTTTTTTGTTAGAAATATCAGATCATGTTTCTTCTTTCTTTACTGCAGGATTTTAGTGAGCAGTTGGAAATGAGTGACTGAAACCCAACTCAAATCTGGGTAACACCATAAAATCTCCTTTCTTTCATTTTTGTTGTATCTACTTTACCTGATCACCTCTAATGTTTACAAGCAAGAAATAATGATTTTTTTAGTCTCAAACACTCTCCAACTGAAGAGTCTGAGCCATGCCTGCCCTCCACACTTCCAGCTTTCTAAAACACAACTATTAAAAAGCAGAAAGTCTGGGAGATTACGTTGCTGATATTTCTGTAGTAGTGAATAAGCACAGGAGCATCTTTCCAATCTCCTGCAGACAGAGCAGGTTAAGAAGTGTGAATGCAAATGTGAAGCCAGCTGTGAAACAGCAGCTCTTTTGTGTGTGTAAGGGGTCACCTGAATGTTGAGACAGTGCTGCTGTGCCTGTGAGTGCCCTGCTTTGCCCCTGGGGCTGGGCAGCACAATGCTGGTGCAGGCACGAGGCACACGAGCACACAGGTTTGATGTTTGATGTGAAACACAAGTGAAGCTGTGAGCACCACACCTCACCCTGCAGCGAGCACTCTGCCAGAAGCCAGTCCTGTCCACCTCCCCTCTCCCACCTCTGTGACCCCACAGGCCAGGACACGGGGTCCTGGGTGTGCTGGGTGACCCCTGCCCTGGGGAACTCTGACACACTGCACGTGCAGAGCACATCTCTCTCCACAGCCCACGGAACACAGAGCTGGGATTTGATGCAACATGAACCCCAGCAGCACTGCAAAGGCCCCTCTCAGATGTGAACATGGTTCAAGTGCTCTATACTAGAAATACCTGTTCAGAAAACATCTTTAAACTGCTGCTGAGCACTCTGATCAGAACCAACTGCAGGGAGAGATATTACAGAATATCAATTATATTTCACATGCTTACATGTCATTACAATTAAAATTTCCTTGGGGTGTGGTACTTAAGAAGAATAATCAAATGAATAAAAACTCACCACAATACCAAACCACCAAAGCCAAACAGATTTTTGTACAGCATCAGTTTCAAACAGGACCTGTGAGGTGCTACCCCTTCCCAGCCTCCACTCAGCACAGAGAGATTTCACACAGCTTGAAGCATGAATTAACTCGGTCCTTCCTGCTCATAGGATTTAAGACTGATTTTCAGAATCAAAGTTTAAAAAGCTAAACTTTTCTGCATTTCCTTTTATCTTTGATAATGCCACCCAAAAATAGTTTCTCAAAAATTCTGACAGTTTCTTCTGTAAAGACGAAACACACATTTATAAAAGCATCTAAAAACCAGAATATACTTAAATATAAAAAATGCCTAACTGTATCCATAACTAAGTCTTCATTTAGTTAAAAAGTTTTGATATTATCTCTTATTATTTATTCTTCAAAGGAGAACAGTAATTAGAAAAGTTCTGCAAATTTGCACTAATGAAGCAGAAAAATCTACTATGAAGTAATGAATTTTATTAATCACCATGCAAGCAAATTAGTAAAAAATAATAAAAATTTAAGTACACCTCGATCTTTTTTTTTCTATGGTTTTTATAGGAGTTTATGTTAAATTACAGGTTATTTCAGAGAATCAGAGAATGGTTTGGATTGGAAGGGACCTTAGAGAACATCTTGTTCCAACACTCTACTATGGGCAGAGACACCTTCCACTACACCAGGCTGCTCATTTCTAAGTCTTTGTAACAACTTCAGCTGGCAAGTGTAATTTTGCCACAAATTTGAACTATTATCAAGGAATCTATACTCCCTGAACACTGAAAAAGAGAGGACACTTAAATATGCAGCAAAATTACATTGCTGAATCTAAGCAGAAACATGAAGAGTGCTGATATTGAGTGTGAAAGGAAACCCCAAATCCCTTTTTTATTCCCATCTTTTTTCCTTCCTCACATCCAGCAGCTTTCCTTGCTGTGCTCAGGACATCTCCCTAAATCCAGGGGAAAAAAGGACTCCCATAAAAATGCCTTATGCCAGGATGTGTTAACACCATTGCATGAAATAATTGTTCCTTGGGAGATTCTAGACAGTCAATTAACCCTCAATTCACGACTCAAGTGGCAGAGCAGACACTCCATGAATAAAGGGTAGGGGTTCAATTCTCAATTAGGATGAATTTTTTTCCTTAATAGTTTAATCTTGTGGTCAATTAAATTCCCAAGCGTTGTATTAATTATTATATGAATTCTGGGCAACTTCTAATTTAAAGGTTAGTTACGGTGCACCACAATTGGACCAGAGTCCAGGGCTTAAATTTTTCAAAAAATTCTACCTCAGGGGCAAAAATCCCCTCCTCTGAAAAAAGACAAGGAAATGTCTTACATTGTGCTTTCCTAATCTGGAATACTTTAAATTTAGATTTAAATTTCTAATCTGGAATACTTTAAATTTAGATCTCGTCTCCTAGATTTTACACCAGAGGTAAGACTGCATTATGTCACAGATCATTAGAAACCTGTTTATTGCTGCACCACATATTCCTATCACCAGTTATAATAAACAGGGCTTCTAAGCAGACTTCTAAGCATTAATCTCATCTCCAATTTCTGAGCTTTATTCCTATATTTTTGGGCACAGCAGCTTGGAATAGTAGCTTACTTTTCCATCTGTTAGACATATAGAGACTATGGGTTTGTGAAGTACTTTCTTGGTACTCTTTTTGTTAGAATAAAGTCCTGCATTTCCTCGGGGAAGCAAGGGACATATGCTGGTGCTCTATGGTTTCTGAGTTACTGCAGAGATGAATTCCTCTTGGCCAGCTTTCTGTTGAATAGGTGCTGGAATCATATAAAACAGCAACTTGTGAAAAAAACACAGTAAAATGGTGAGTTCGCCGGCCAAATCAGTGATCTTTTTTCAACTAATTATTTTTCTTGCTCAAAATGAAGACAGTTTGTCTTTGAAAAACCTGTCTATCATTAAAAAAGAAAAGTATGGAAAGTTTTTGAAACAACTATAACAGATGTCATAGCAGTTGAAAGTACAATTAGAAAGCACAACGCCGCAGAAATAAAACTTCAAACAAAAGCAGAAAGAGTTCTTTGTGCACATCAATAATTTAGAATGATTTAAGAACTGTTTTATAGATGCAAGTGGAGCTCTTTCTGTCTATATATAAATCGAATGTGGTCTTTATAGGCAAACAAAAAGGGGATACAATCCTTTTAAATTATTTTTAGGATAATTGTTTCCACAGCAAACATCATTATTTATCAGTTTTGAAAAGAAGCCAACTGCCAACATTTGAAATGCACAAACCTTGGCACACAACACAGAAAATGGTAATCTCCCCCCCTTTTCAAAACCAGTTTTGCATTTATTTTACACATTTGTCAAGTTCTTATCTCAAAGCCCATGCCGTTTACCTATTTCTATCAGAAATCATTATATTTTATTTTTAATCACCTTCCCACAGCTAATTTGGTAACTCAGGAAGGGAAACTGTTATTGCTACCAGATGCTGTTACCTTCCTGCTCACTCTCATATTCCTATCAATTGATTCAACAGCCTGGAAAACAAGGTTTAATATGTATTATTATGCCTTCTGGATTTCTTCTGTTATAATCTCTTTTTTTAGATAAACAGGCTCATTTTAGTGATACAAACATTCCAAAGCTACGCTACAGACACTTCCCATAGTAATTCCTTCAGGAGAGTACTGCAGGACGCTGCTGGTCCTTTGCCAGCAGGAATTTCTCTGTAGCTTTATTTCTATGTGTAGACTTCAAGAAAAAAAGAAAACTAGGCAGTTTCATGTGCAGAGAGCTGAAATTTTCCTTTTCAGATGAGGAGGAATATTAGGGAATAAATGACAGTCCTTGAGACTGTAAGTTTTCTACAGAGAAAATGGGAACAGATGTTCTTGTAGGTCATAGAGGAGGAACCAGTTCCCCAAAAACTTCCACACTGGAATATCAGAACACACTTTCACCGGAGTCAGCCAGGAAAGCCCCAGCCCAGCCGCTCTGCTGCTTGAAACAGCAAAAATCACAAGAAAAAAAATCGAGCAAAAAGAACAAACTGCAAAATTTGAGACTTCAGTTCTGCCATTACAATTTATTAACCCCCATAATCTGTGTAGGTTGGCCCTCATTGGTGAAAAAACCACACATTGATTCTGCCAATTTAGCAACACTTCTTCCAGAAAGATAATCATACTTTGCAGATACTTGGGACCATTTACCCTCAGTATTTTATGTGACTGATGATATATGAGCTGCTAGTTGTGTAAAATTAATGCTCCAGCCTGCTCCATACAGTATTTAATATGAGCCATATAGGAAGTGATGTTTACTGAACACTCATCCTAAAACAGGGTGCTGAAAAACTATCTTGTGTATTAGAGAGAATTCTTATTGTGAATCAGACTCTAATCTAGAAACATTTGACTCCTTTTCTGCTGAGTTTTCCACACCTGTGTACGGAAAGAAATTAACAATGACCATTCTTGAAACAACAGAATTGTCTCTAAGGAACTTATTAATTAGTTTTTGAAAATTGGTGGATTTTCTTTTCTTTTTTTTTTTAACTATCAAAAGCTTTGTACAAAGAAATTTTGTAATTATATAATCCTTATTATTACTACTATTATTACTACTGCTTGTGATTTTACAGAAATATTATGCTTTCCTTGTAATATATCAGTTAAAATAAAATTCAGTATATATAATTATGGATGGTATAAAAATATACATAAGTATAAATATAGATCTATGACTTTACAGAGCAATTCCAACTCTCCTGTTTGCCTAAATCCCTCCTGCCTCCAGTGCCGAAGGCCATATGACAATAATGACAATAGTGACAATAATGTCAAAAGTCAAACAGCAGCTCTGGTGACTCCTCCTTTAATATGTGAATCTCTCCACACTTTTGCCTGGAGGGTGCCATCATTACAGTCAATTTCAAGATTTTCAAACTAACAAAAACCAAGACAACAATAACAAATGCAGTCTCCTAATCGACAGCATATAGAAAGTCCCCAGAGGTTACAGATGTATAAATAATATGTTATTTTCTGAACAATGCTTATTTTCTGGCCTCTGTGAGTAGGCATGTGTACACACACATATCCCATTTTCTGCTCCAGCTCAGCCATCTCCTGGACATGCTCCATCATCCAACATACTCCACATAAAAAGGCATCTCCCATCACAGCACAAGAGGCTCTCCACTGAACTGTCAGTGAAATTTGTGCAGCTCTGGATCCCCTCGCTGACAACACGCTCCTGAAACAGCCACAGGATATGTCAGCAAATTCACACAAGCCAGCTCCAACCATCAAAATATCACAGAGCAGCCCCAGTGACGAGTGAAACAGACAGATTCAAAACTGCACCATGTTTTATAGATTATAACATCTCAGAATACACCTGGAAGCAGAATTTTATTTATTAAACTGCTTGTTATAGCCTGTCACATTCTGTCAACTAGAAGAAAAATCTGCTTTGGAAACTACTTTCACACAGACTACAAAATAAAAGAAGAAAATAAATCAGTTGGTATTTTGACACCAACATGGAAAGGCCAAGCATGACCAAAGAAGTGTGCTGGGGAATTTTGTATTGGAGTAATCCCTCTTTCTAGTTTGTACTTGTTCGCCTCAAATTTCAGAGTTCACAGCTGTCTTCCTTCCATCTTTTTATCAATTCTGCTTCAAGAAGGATATTCACAGCTGGGAATCTTCAGAAGGGACCCACAAGGATCTTCAAGTCCAGCTCTTCAGTGAGTGGCCCATGCAAGGATAAAATCCTCCTTAAAACCTTGGCATTATCAGCACCAGGCTGTAACAAACTGAGCTAATACAGTTGAAATTTTATTGACTGATTAGAATTGTGGGCTCCTGCTCTTTCAGGCATGATGATGAATTTCCAAAGGACAGGTGATAATATGAAAAACCTACTGAGAGAACTGTCCATCCCCAGAAACGACTGTGGCTGTGACACACAAATCCCATGCGCAGTCCAAGTGCTGGAGTGGTGCCTTCTGCCCCAACAATCAAACATGAAATCTGACTTCCTGCAAGCTGCAGCCCCAGTGGCTTCTGAGATGAGCACATGGCCCATTATCAGCTCTGCTAATAAGAATTCATGTAACTTTATCAAAAGAACTCCACACAATGTCTGGGATATAATGAAGAACACATTTATTCTGGTTTCATACTACACATCAAGAATAATCTTCTTCTACTTCCACTCTGAGGTTAGTTCACTATCTTATGCACATAATCCTTGAATGGTTATGGTTAGAAGTTCACTAAGGATGTATTACTTTTTATTATCAGGAATAATCTAATGCACTAAACATTCTAAAACACTTTGGAGATGAACCAAAGGTGCAGTTTTGTCTCAGCCTTGCTGCCCCCAGAAGCCTCTGGGCAGCAAGTCCTCCACAAAAAGGAAGACAGAGCCCTCCATTGCCATCTTAATGTGACTGCTACACAGGAGACAGACACACTCCACAGAGCCATCTTAGACATTCAAGATCAAATTAGAAAAAAAGTCCCTGAGTACACAAAAAATGCTACACAAAATACCATCCACCAGTGCTGGGTTTGCTCTTCTGACAGCAGGAGCACACGCTGCTGTCACAATCATGAGCTCTGCCTTTCACTGATCTGGAACATCCAGCTGTGGGCAGCAGGACAAACTCTGGCTCACTGGTAGGAACCCTCAGGAAAGAATTGTGTTTTGTGAAGCGCAGCTTCTGTGAATTTCTTGAAAGTCTTCCTCCATCACAAATACCGCAAAACTTCCAAAGTCACCAATTAACCAATTTTTATGACTAATTTGAATTTTTATCTGTATTTTTATCCCTTTCTTCTTCTGTGTGTGCACAGTTGCACATTTGGGCAGACAAATGCAGGAGCATAGTGACCCTGAGCAGGTTTGGTGCTCAGGCAGGAGAGGCTGAGCCCCTGCTGGCGCATTCCCCAAGATCCCAAGGATTTCTGAATGACAAAAACATTCAGCAACCTCTCAGGACACAGATTGTCCACATCCTACTGCTCATAATGAGGAATGAAGGCAAACTTATTAAATAACTCATAGACATTAAGAATGTCACAAACTGCAGGTCTCAGATTAATGACTTTGCACCAGAGGTAACACCAAGCAGAGAATCCATTGGGTCAGGTTTAAGACCAGTGCTAAGGAAAAGATTCCTGGGCCTAATCCAAAAGCTTTCTTAGGTCACTGGGTGCAAATCAACAATTTTTCTCCTCTTCTTATACTTTTCAAATTTGATATAGCTCAGATGAACCTACATAAAACAATTTACAGTACTGGAGGAAAAGTGGGAATGTCCCTGAAGAGACAACTGACAGAAGAGTAGCTACCTGATCTCCCTCTTATTTGCCCATTTTATTGCGCAGACTGACATGAATACCTTACTAAGAATTTGTTTCAAAGCCTTTTCAGTAAAGAAAATTTCATTATTTCACCATGTTTATGCAGACTCATAATTTGTAGTGTTTAGACAGAGATACATTAAAATAACTGAAATCTAATAAATAAAACATATTAATAAATTATATATCAATGTAAGAAACTGCCTTAGCCCATCTGCTAAGATAAGTATGAAGTAGGTATTTTGCTCATCAGAAAAAGAGCATTCCTAAAAATAATTCTGCAAATAAAGCTCTAATATAAACTAAATGTAAAAGGTGTGACCTTAGAGTACTTCACTAGCATCTCTTGCATAATTGCCTTTATATTTATAAATCTTTCAGCAATGGTTAAGCACACAATCGTAACACCATGAGTACAAACACTTCAAAAATTAAAGCTCTACCTTTATTAATTATTTACATTTTGTGAATCTAAGTGTTAATAGAGTTTGCCTTAGTTTTATGGGTCTGGGTTTTTTGGATTGACTGACTGACAGACAATCACATCTACTATTAGGCCACCTTTTTAACAGCTGTCAGTTCATTTGTAGGTTAAATTTAACAACAAAAAAACATGTGTGGAAAATGCCTCCACCCAGGATAGAACACTGTGCTTCTTATCTTTCAGTATTCTCTGAGGATAGAAAATGTAAAAATATCTCTGACTTATCCAGAGGACATTTGCACTGTGCATGTCACTCAAGGTTTTGGGAAAAAGAAACCTTTAAATCCAGTTACTATTGCACCCACTGCTGATGAAACAACCCCAAGGTCTGTGATACACACACTTAGCCACCAGAATGAACATGGTTTCACTCCTAATTTGGGGGAGTTCTTCATGTATTCATGAACACATTTGTGAAGAAAACAGCTTTTTTTTTCTCATTATATCTTTAAGATGCCAGTATTGACATATCAAACAAGCAGCACAGAGACCAAGGGAGGTGCTGGCACCTACTGCACATTTTGCACAGCCACCATGTGGTTCAGCTTCGTGTTCCTTGTTCTCCTTCTCCTTCCTTTTCCATCTGGATGCTTTCAGATTAATTGCTGGGAAAGTCCCCTCTCTGGAGCACAGCCCCCACCAGCCTGTTGCTGTTTCAGGTGTTCTGCACCTGCTAATTCTCCTCCCCTCACATCCTTAGTAGCCCGGTCCTTTGGCAGTGATTAATTTAAACAGCATAAACCCTCTTTTCTGCTAATGAAATCCAATAAATAAATATGGTTATTCTTTCATTACCGTGGTCTCTGGCCATCTGAAAATATTTCACTCAGCGGACAGAAATGAAGCAAAATCCCCCTTTCCTTGAAGCAATAAAGGAAAAGGTGTTCTTTAATGAACTGGGAAGGGAGAGCTGCCAGATGCAGAGTTTGGACACTACTGTGTGCTGGCCCATGGGACACAGCCCCATCCACAGCCTGGATTTGGGCTCTGGAGATGCAGGATGGGCTGGAGGAGGGAGCACTGCCCCCAAGCAGCTCTGGGAGAGCAGGGCATGCCCCCTTCTCAGCAAAACTCATATTTATTTGTACTCACAGACTGCACGAACAGTGGGTAAGTCTGACAACACGGGTCATTAATGGAATTTTCCTACAATATTTTCCTCTGGTTTGCACCCCAAACCCCATGTGATCATGCTATCCATATCTGGATAACAACCAGCAGCACGAGCTGGGGGAAAAACCTTCCAAAAGACCAAGCTTTGGCCAAACTGTTCCCACTGAAGACATCCTGTACATCCCCACTGATCTCACTGTGGCAAGAGCAGGGCCAGTGCCTTTTATTGCTCCAGCCTGTGTGAGGAGTTTGAAATATTTCTTGTCATGCAGTCAAACAGAATAATTGTACCAGCATCTAAATCCGGCTGGAAGGCACGGCCAAATTCTTTTCTGGCTCATTTCACCTTCCTAATGCCAGAATTCATATGGAGCTCTCTGTAAAGCCTATACAGGGCTGTGTCAAACACAATCCTACCCCACACAATAGAGATTTTTTCCAGGATATGTATTGAAGCATATGAATTTAAAGTGTAGTTTCTGAGAGTAATTGTGCAGGTAAAATGTGGGGCTGTGTTCTAGGGAGGATTTTGTAACTGTTTCCTTGCACTAGTGATTTCAAGATAAAGTGCAGATTACTCTTGATATGGTTTTCACTCAGAAATAGATGCACAGGCAAAATGCTGGTGTAACATGCCAGAAAAAGGCATTTGACAAAAATATAGTACTGTATGTAATCCATGCAGTAAAACAATTTTAGATATATATAAAAAGACCTCAAACTATGCAGACTTCCAAAGATGTTTGACTTTGTTGTCCTCTAATGTTAAATCTGACCATATTTCCTCGAAAAGGATGATGAAAAGAAGCAGAGTAATTGAGATTTAATGGCATTTCTCCTTCAAAAAGCTTACAGGTATGGCTGTAACTGGGCTCTAAATGCTCTGCAACGCGACAACCACCAATTCTGGAAATTCTGCCCCACCAACACATGCAAACAAATCACAGGAATTGCAACAACCTCATATTAACTGTCTTTTAAAAGAAGCACTGTTGTGAAGCCATGTTCTCCTCAGCCCTAATTACCTTGAAATTACTTTGATGAGAACAAAGTGACACATTTTTGTCTGCTGCTGAGATCACTTAAAATGGGATATGGAAAACAAAACCTGTGTATCCTGAGGGATATTTTGTCTATAATCATTACAATAACTTTAATATTTTTTTTTAAAGCTAAGATTAAAATAAATAGTAATCCTGATAAATTTGAGTTCCTTAATTTACAATTGTTGCTATCTTAATTGTTGTAGAGAGCTCGGCTTTGTGAAGTTATGTCAAGGTGTATAACACAAGAACACGTTCAATATATGCCTTCAATAATTTCTTTGTTGTTTGAAAACTTCCAACTTACAGCAAAGCTGGCATTTTATGGCCTGCAGAGCTATAAATCATTTTTAAAATCATGATGATATTACTCAAAACAGATGTGAAAACATATGTTTGCCACGGTTGTATAAACCGCTTACTTGTCATACTTAATAAATGTTGATACTTTTATTTTAACTACGTTCCTTCTTAATAACTTTGAAAATCTTTTCCATGGTGAATATATTTTGCCTTGGTAAGAGCAATGGCAGGTTTGGAAAAACAAAGCTTGCTCTGTATACAAATTACATGGATGTTTTCTGCAGGGCAAGGCAGCACAGATCACACCCCTCACACTGTCCACATCTGACTCTAAAACACTCAGCATAACTGAGGTGCACCAGAGCGCAAAATAATTATACAGGAGAAAACAATAACAGTATTAGGAACAAAGAATCCACACAGGACTGGGACAATCATTGAGGACTAACCCCAGTGGTTCCTACAGAAAGTGCAGTATCAGTCTGTCCCACTGATTAATGAAAAATCAGCTTGGAATCTTTGATATAAAGGTTGGTGCCTTTACAATTTCTGTATTACTACCACTATAATGTCATCAAAAGTTTCTGGTTCTGGAGCCATAGGATGACTTGAAAAATCACACCTGTACACAACAACAAAAAATAAATTTCTCATCCTCATATTTTCTGAGAAAAAGTTGACATCTGCAGACCAAGCAGAAAAGCAGAAACTTTGTTCTGTCTCTAAAATAATATTTTAAAATGTCTCAAGATTTCGAAGGATTTTTTTCTGATGCAGGTGAATCTCTGCACACTAAATTAATTCTAAAAACATGCCCTAAGTGCATGCAGAACTAACACATGTATAAAGACGTATTTCCCAGTACTTAATCAATTAAAGAAATTATGCAAAGATGTAGACTAGGAAATGAATAAACCTACACAACTTTAATCTTAAGGAGAATTATGACACACAAACTGTTAGCATCAGATCTTTGTGATTTCATCCATGTTAAAAGGAATGATCACAGGAGCCTGGGAATTGGGTTCACAGGTGGTGGAGATTCAATTATTTTCGCTTTGGGGATTTCTGAATTATTTTTTCAGATTTTTAAACTGTACCTTCGTTCATCCATCCTGAGTGACAGAACTACTACTACCAAGAAGTACATAATTTGCATCTTTGAACCCCACAGGATACTGAATTGTTTCACTGAAAAATTACTGAACATGTGGCAAGAAATCATGTACAGTTCAACAGAATTATAATCAACTACACTTTCAGGCTTAGATTGAATACTCACTATGCAATTACTACAGAAATGTAATTTTTAAATCTTAGGAGTGAAGGTATGGCTGGTAACTTTCTATAAATGTCAACAGGAGTCAAGAGGGAAGGATTTAAGCTGGATGATCCAGACAGAAAATTACCTCAGAATGGCACAGAAGGACTCTTTTGGGGTTCATGAGGAAAGTGCTTAAATGTCCAGAAAAACCAGTGAATAGAAAACAGCTTCTGTCTTCAAGGAGAGTTGAGTACAGAAATACAAAATATAAGGAGGACGTTTCAGGCTCTTCCTACCCATGACTGGATCAGTCACAGACCTCTAAGGAATAGAGCTGATTGTACAAAACCCTGGCACTGCTCAAATAATTTTATATAACTCTGGAACCACAGGACATGGAGGGGCTCCAAATTCTCTTCTGAGTAGCCCGTAAAATTGTCTATGCCTGCCTTTTAGCTTCCTCTGAAAACACATGAAAATCACCTCAAGCAAAATATAAATCAGTTTGTGCTTTCATGTATGATGATAAATACAAATATTCTCAGTAGACTTAGAAGTACATTTAGCTTATATTGTCTCTTCCTTCTCTTTCTTTCCCTTCACATGTTTTTCCCTCTAAAACCTCACTATCCCCTCAACATCTCTCTGCAGTATTTTCCCAGAATAAGTCCCTGAGTATTCACCATCTCCAGCACCCAAGAACCTCTGCAAGGAGAGCCCAGCAGAGGAAGCAGTTCCCTGCCTACAGGAGAATCCCCCCAGGCCAAACATCACCTCTTCCCTTGCTGCCCCTCACTGGTGAGACAATATAAAATTATATTGTTCACCCAGAGCATCAGAGCAGTCTGCACTCACATCCCCTGAAGGCAAACAAACAATACCACATGACTGATCAAATATTTGCTTGGAACTTCATAAATAATTGAGCCAAAAGACCTGCAAAATATTACCCTCATGCTATATAAACAGAGAGAAGCAAAGTTCTCATTGCTTACACTTCCATGTGAGTTCACTGGATACATTATTCATTGCAATTAAGCACTTAGTTCTCTTAAATTAGTAATATAATGTCATTGCATATGCAGAACAAGAGAAAAAGGAATAAAACACATAATAAGTGCAAATAAATGCCTGAGATGGAAAACAGTCTGTGATTTTACCTTTCTCCTTTTGTATTTTTTTTAGGCTGGTCCCAGTTTCTTGGTCAATGAGTTCTCCTTCCCTGCTGTTGGTCAGCATGGCTAAAAAAATTAGAGGGCACAGTTATATAACAATGTCAGTAAAAAAATGTTAAGAGAAAAGAAAATATTAAATTATATTTCCTCTTGGTTGATATTTTGGTATTTTAACTCTTAGAGCCAAAAAAAATATGCAGTAAAAGCTAATCTGCTCAAGTTTATTAGACAAGTATACCAAGATAGAACAAAAATTACTACTGAGATGAATGTGATTTCTTGTGAAATGTTCAAATTCATTAATAAATGGGAAAAGTACTTCACAAAAACCATTTTGGGGAAAAATACATTTAAGGATTTAAGTATTAGTAATTATCTATAAAGCAGTAAGCTTATTAAAAATCACAGATTGCCAGATCATAGCCCAAATGGACTGGTGACAGCAAAACACCCCCCAATGTTTCACTGTTGAAGGGAATTCTTTACTTAACACCTGCAGTTTATGACTTCAGGATGCCTCTTTCCTTGTTCTTATTTGATTAAAACATTTCCTTCTCTGCAATCCACCAATTACAGACTTCACAGTTATTCCAGAGAGGACATTTGTTGCAAACTTCATCACCATGTTGTAGGGAGAGCTTTTTTTATAATTTCAAAAGCAAAAATCATTGTATTTCTGTTAATGAAAAATGTTTATCCATATCTTTGTAACAGTAGATCTCTACATACAGACATCAACAGTCTCTTTTCACTGCTGCTACAGGAAGTTAAAAGCTTCTTGTCCTTATTTTACACAGGAAAAAGATGAGGGTAATCTACTCCACAGTCTCTGCCCTGTGTGTGCAACAGATTTAGGCAAAGAATCCAGGTTCTATCCACTGTGCTGGGCAGTGCTGTGGTGGTGCTGCAAGGACCGGGGTCAGAACTGCAAAATCCCAGGGGTAGGTTGTGCATGGGAGGGAATTCTCCAGTGACTCACCCGCAGTGCACGGCTTTTGTGGTTTAAATCTGGCTCAGCAATGCCTGCACGGGCTCCAGGCCATGAGGAGACAGCAGTGTTGACACACACTGACGTGAGGAGATGTTAATTGAGTTGCCCTACATCCCTCTTGGAAGCACCAAGAATAGGATCTAAACTTCCTCTAGACGGAATTAGCATTTTAATTGATAGTGCATAGGCTGCGAAAGCTGTGGTGAAGGGACCAAAAAAGCCCAAAGGCCTCAGCCTCGGGGTGATGAAGGAGTGTGTGGGCACAAGGAGGTTTTTGGACAAAAAAGTCATTATCTAATCCGTGACTTTCCCCACACACACGTGGAGAAAAGATACCTTGCTCTTTTTCAACGGCAGGTGCCTTGAGCAGCACTTCCCTACCCAAGGGAAGTGGGAGGGAGATGGCTGGACCAGGGAAGGGAACAAGGTGATCCCTCCGAGAGGGGATACTGGCACAGGAGGAGCCTGAGAGGAGGGGCTGGGCTCTGCTGAGTGATGTTGGTGTGGATGTTGAGCGAGCTGATGTTGGAGTGATGATGGAGGTGTGGTTAAAAAAACCCACAGGGATGAACTTCCCGCGTATTTCATAGCAAGCGAGCGCTTCCCCGCGAGTTCCCAGCAAAGAAACGTCCCGAGGGGCTGCGGGGGGAGCGAGGCCGCGGCACTGACCGATCCTGTCGGGGGTGTTGTCCAGCTGGGACGGGGAGCTGGACACGCTGCTGCTGGGGTGGGAGGACGCGTGGCTGCCGGGCCGCTGGCTGTCCTCCAGGGACGGCGCCGGGGAAGGGCTGTCCTGGATCCTCTCCTGCAAACAGAAGCAAAGCAAGGCTGGGCCCTTTCATCCGCGGGCTTCATCGAGGTTCAAACTAAAAAAGTGAGGTTGGCTTAAAAGTAATGGTAACAAATGGTGTTTCTGAGGTAAACAGAGAACAGAACTCGTGTCTAAGAGCAGTGCAGTCATCTACAGCCAAAACCAACACAGGCTTCTACAAACAACGTGTCGGAGCTTAGCTGATCATTTGCCACCTTTTTCTTGTTGGCAGCTTTTAATGTCCTAAGTTTTTCACACATAGGAACATATAGAATATTCTTTCATGCTGCTTTCACAAACTACTTTTAATCTACAGGTAGTAAGACTGCCATATATGAGTAACATTTCAAATAAACAATTCACAGTTGGACTGAACTGTCACTAAATGCAGTCAGATTTGTAATTAGAATCTGAACTTGTGAATTTTTAACTAGAATCTGTACCTGAATAAATTATATCAGTATCTTCTCAGGGTAGCACCTGGACAAATGACAAAAGCTGTGGCTCTGGTATGAACTTCCCTCTTGCATGAAAAGCACCAGTGGCTAACCAAAACAAGAGTCTGCTTGCAAAATCTCATGCTTATATTTGCACCAGAAACTTTGATGTTAACCTCTAATTTAAATATATATAGTACTTGAGATAAGGAGGGGAAAAAAAAGGTAAGAAATATGAAAAAAAAAAAAAAGGCAAAATTAAATTCTGCATTTCTGTGTATCTATACTTGCAAGTTGCCTGAAGATGCCATGGAATTTTCATCAGTAAAAATCTTTAGGAACAAGTCAGACAAACAAGGCATAAGTAAAATTTCATGTTTAAGATAAGAGATTGTGAGACCACTTGAGATCCTTCCAACCCAGTGTTTCCACACACATACTTTTAATTAAAAATTTCAGTGCCCTTCATTCATTTCCCAGAACCAACAGAAAAAGAGAATCTTCTGAAAGGGACAATCAGAGCCTGAGTTACTCCAGATATTTTTCTCCTAAAATGCCTCCCATGTTTTAAAACATCTATCCAAGTCCTTGAAGGTACAGTTCCAAGGGAGAGACACTAATGAGGAAAATTGGTTGAATTTACAGAACTCCAGAAACTGAACCTCTGGAGTTGCCCTCATCCCTGGCAATCAGCTGCTTCCTGTGCAAACCCAGAACTGAAATGTAACTTTCTTTTTTTAAAAAAAGAGATTTTCTTGCCTCCACCTCACTAAAAATCACAATTACAGTTTATCTGGGAAAGTTGTCTTAAAGGAACTTTGCCATCTTTCCTCCTTTCTAACCTATTCTGAAGATGTTTCATTAGGAATATTCAATGTGGCTCCTTGTTAGCAATTTACTGTGTACTCTGGAAAATAAACTCAGAAACATGTGAAGATTTTATGCAGCTTTCTAGGTGGAAGCCTGAATCAATAACGTGGCTTTGGGAAGGACATGGTGGTTCCTAGAAGTTTTTCCATTATAAATACCTGACATAAAAGCTGCTGTTTGGATCTATCAGGGCAATTAATTAATTAATTCCACTACCAGCAAGATCAACAAGAATATTGTGTTACCTATTAAAACCATCCCTCTAAGCCACACTCATCTTTGTATTTACAGATACTTCTGAGAGTTATGCCAAGGGAACAGGAGACTGGATCCTCCTCAGAGCTTGGGATGGCATTTCCCTATTCCAACCACACCAGCTGAGAATGTGGCATTGGACCTGATTTTAATAGGATTGCTATTGTACATTAAATAACAACCCAGCCCCAAAACCATGTAACAGATGTGTATCTATTACATAGCTGTTAATCCTCAATGGATCAGTTTCACTAATTATCTGTTATTTAATGAATGTACAGTAATTAATAGATCTGAAAGGGAGACTTCTAATGCTAATATTTAACAGATATGAGTCTGTTATGCTGAGTCACAAGTATGTATAATTTTGAAAACTGAATGGCTATACACAAATTAGTTTTCAATTTTGTGGGAGGAAAAAAAAGGACCAAGTCACTGAGCTTAAAGTTTCCTGTGCTTTCTTCCTTTTGGCCTCCAAAAGAGAGGGCTTGGAGGCTGCTGAGATGAACAGATGAGTAAAAGGGAGTTGGGACTTTGTGGATGTGCTGCTTACTGAGTTGCTTTTGAAAGTCACATTCTTACCCCAAAAAGTACTGTCAGCAATAAGAATGAACCATACATATGCAATCCTGAGTGGATAAATCCTGTGTGTTTTTTTACTTTTGTGCAAATAATAGCTTCCAAATAGGTTCCTGCTAACAGGTTACAACACTGAGTGCAATTTCATTTGCATGGATTTCAGTTTTAACAGTCCTCTTTGGCACTATTTCCTCTCTTTTAACCACAAAGAGCACTCAATTTACAATTAAGATATCATTTTGAAATGATTAATTTTACAGAAGAGTGCATAGTTTAAGTAAATTTCATTGTCTACTGCAACCATGAAAATGAATAGCCAAGGAGAGGACATGCCAACTGTTCTGCAAAAAAACCCTATGAACAAATATGACTAGGAATTAACACTTAGATATCACACAAACAGCCATATATGTCATCTTAAATGGGAGTTATTTGAGTAATTCAAAAGCTGATGATTTGGAAAAGCAAAGTATTCCAGCTCCTTCTGGTAACTGCATTTCCCATTGTCTCTCACTATGAAATAATCTCTGCTTGCAGTAATTTGCTTTCAGACTCGGGATCTTGGTTTGAAATCTTCAGGCAGAAGTAGAAGTGTCAAATAATAATGTCCTTCTTAATTACACAGTGAGTCTAAGAGAATTAGTTGATTATTTCATCTAATGTCTTACCATGTACAGGCACAGGGAATGCAGTTTTCCCTATAAGCAACAAAGGAGCTGAAATTCCCTCTGTATCATATATGCTCCAAATGAGGATGGAGTGTCACCATGTAAGGCTGCATATGGATCAAGAAATTGTCCATTTCTAAATGTTTATGTGGAATTGTGCTGAATTTCCCCTCCTATAATGAATAATGCTATGAGCAGACTCTTCTTTTGCTGGTAAACAGATCCATTTTTCAGTCCTGTAATCAGTATGCATCTATTTAGCTACTTAACAGCAATGTGCTCTGGTTCATTAGGTAGCTACTGTTGTGTCTCAGCCTAGTTAAAATTTCACAGCAAGTTAATCTATTTTATTACAAATGAGAACACAAGTGATAATGTCCTCACCATTTTCCAAACACAGGGTTAACAGTATTTGTAACAAATCAATGAGGGCATTTAAATAGGAAAATTGCAAATCTAAAATCTACACATTTTGTTTTACACATTGATGACTTCATTTGATTTGTCATCTATGTATTTTACAACCTCATTACTTTTCATATTTTTTTTCCCCCTTGAAAATGGCTCAGTTCCCCCTGCATCCTGCAGGTCAGCCTGGTCACACACTAGGTAAACTCACAGTAACAAAGAAATATTCCTAAATAAAGTAATATTTTCCCCATTAATGTTTCTTCCTATCCATAAATTTGCAATATTAATATTCCAGGTTAAAATTGAATTAATTATACATAAGGATTCTACAGATTGTGAGAATTTTATGAAAAATGAAAACATTTCTCAAGATCTCACCTATTTATCTACCTACAGTACCTACTTTATCTCATCGTTTTTCCTTCCTTTACAGAGCTGTAACATAAATTCTCAAAAAGGACTTTTCCAGTATTTAATCCTCTTGAAGGGTAATATATTTATCTCACTAAAAATCAGTGTCCTTCTCTGCCTCAGAAAATGCAGCTACAAAGCTTGACATTGTTGATTTTAGTTGTGATTTAGCTTAATGGCACTGAAGTCATGAACTCACCCCATTTCCAGCCAGATCCTTGATTTCAGCTCAATATCCCTCTTCCCTCCCCTGTGAGGGAGCATTCCACACCAATAATAGCAAATACTACACAGTACTTGCATCCACACTAGTTTAATTTGAAATATATATGAACAGCTTATCTATTTTTGACATAATCATCTTGACCTTAATTCCCTACCACTGCTTTTTTTATAGTATTGATCTTCCTTTTATGTCAAGAGTTTAGAGAAATGATACTGCTGGATTTTCCTTTTTATTTTTCTTTATTCTTAGTTGTAATGTAGTTGTAATTACTCTTCCAAATGTTAATCTATTAATGAGTTCCTAGAGGATTTAGTGGCATTTCACTGCTGACAAGCACGTTTTGGAAGTTTGTCTGAGTCCTGGATGTTTTATTCACACATTTATCTTGATATTTCATATTTAATTGAGGTGCTGCTGCTTGACTCTACAGGGCTCTGCAGTGGCTGGAATTCACCCTATCTAATGAAATGGAAAGGAAGGTAAAATGGAGATTCTACTGGCTTTAGGCCTAGATTAGAGTTTTCAAGAGTTGTAAAAAAGATTTCTGATGTGGACCATGATGGAAAAACAAGAGGAACTGGCAGAAAAAAATCCCAGCATTAACTTGCACAGTGGGATGTTCATTATGCCACACCTCAAACTCCCAGTGGTTGAGAGATCTTCATTCATATTCTTAAAATGGACTACACAGAAATAAAAAAATTCTAGAAACCAGAGCCTGATTCCTCTGGAAGGCTCTGTGAAGCCAGGATGGGCAGGCAGAGTCTCCAGCCCCAATTCCCTGCTGAGCTACTTCTGCTCCACCCTCCCTGGCTGAATCCCATCCTCAGCAAGTGAGAAGAACAAGAAAAGTTAACACAATTCACAATTCCAGTCAGCAAAGAACTGAATTGCTAACACTTCCATTTTTTAGTTAATAATAAAATGTATTTCTTTCCAATTGACCTTGCTTGATACTAATGCTGTTTGAATCCAAATAATCAGCACATTTTTAATACTGCTCTCAAGTTTACAGTCCTTAACTGATGGACTACTCAATTTAGGCATTTCCAAGGAAAACACCCCTGCTACAGAAAGCAGGAGCTGTGCTACACCTGAACTGATGCCAACAAGTATTAGGATGGTCACAGCCATTTCTGGGCTAGAGAAGAGCAGTTTGGTTTGGATTTTGAGTCATTCCACCCTGGAAATGAGCACACACAGATTGGGGGTGACTTGTTGGTCTTCTGAGCTACTTATAGTACCTGTGATTGCTGTAGGTGCTGGAGATGAACAAGGTAAACAGCTGGTCTAAAAACCAAGATAGGATCTGTGTGTCTGAAAGCCAGCTGGATCCCATTCATCTTTTGCAGTGTATAGGGAAGTCTTTCGCCTAAAATATGTACTTTGCCATTTAAAATGCACTTTTTTTACCACTGTGTACATGTAGTTGTTTCAGTTGTAGTCAACTGGTAATTATTTTCTCACAGAATTTAAGAAATCATAAAAACTCCTACATTTACTGATTTTAATACCAGATGTTCACTCACTAATTCCATTACCTTGTGACTACTTCCTATCAATCCATTAATTGCCAGCTGCTCAGCCAAACAGAGAAGTGCAGCTAATCAGATGGTGTTGGGAAACAGCCAAACAGGAGCTGCCTTCTTCCCCGTTTCTTAAATTAGCAGTAGTCACTGGGACAGCCCTGGAAACCTTCACTTCTGGATTAAGATCTTGATGTTTTACTTAGAATCTGAGAGCACAACAGTGCCTAAAACTGGAAAGGATCTCAAGGTGGAAACTTGGTACCTGTGCCCCTCTCCTGAACTGTTTCCCCCAGTGCTGCCATGGAGGGGAGGAAAGGCACTCCCAGGACTAATGATGAAACTGCTCTACCTCATCTATGTTAAAGCCATATCAGTTATTAAGGACAAATGCAAATGACTAAGCTAATACTAAAAAGATCTGAGCCAGAACTAAGAGCTTAGATGTGCTTGGCCTAACAATTTTCCTTTGCAAGCTCTGCAAAAAGAGATGTTTCTGATTGTATTTTTTTCCACTTAGAAGTTTAAAGTAAGTTTTCAATGCTTAAAACCTCTCAGTGAGGGTGGTAAGGAGCCAGGTGTTCTTGGCACTGCAGGGAGAAGGACAGACTCCCTCCAAAGGAAGAGATGAGAGGGTATCTAATGTAATTTGAAAGGATCTGAACATCTCCCAGCAGAGTAATTTCTCTGAATCAGTGAATAAAGAGATACAAACTTGCACACTCACTCCTCCTTCACCTCAAACACAGCTACAAAAATTAACCTTCTAAGAAGCAAACAAACTCCTGTGTCTCCCATGTCACTCCTCCAACATACCCCAGTCCCATCCAGCAATCAGCTGCCTGCTATGGAACAGGACAGAATAAATCTAACAATATGAAAAATCACATACATTGTAGAGAAGTTTTATTTTATAAATGCTGCAATAGTCTGAAAACAATTCATAATGGATTGAATGCACAGAGAGATATGAAATTACTGATGTTAGAAATTCTGTAATGGGAAATGTTTCTATTGTGAGAAGAAGTGTTTCAGAGCATTCTGAGATGGCCACATTTTTCTGGCTGTCAGGTAAATATTATGAATGTGAGTTGTAGAGCACACAGAAAAATAGCACCTCTCAGCAATAATTACACAGCCCATCTGTACTCTCTTCAGGGAATTTAAAATCATGTCATATACACCCTTTACAAATGCCTTAACAATCCTACAAAATCAGGAGAAAAACAAAACTCAAAGAGAAGGAGACTCAGAAGTCTCTACTGCATGTCTAGACAGATCCCACTGTACAAATAATGTTTTGCTCTGTTTATCAGATATCAATGCACAAGTTTCTAAAGTGCATTGGGGTGAAATTCTCAAGGAATTACAAAATATGAAAATAAAAATGCTGTATTTTTTTAAAGCATTTTAATTACTTTTTTTGTTTTCTGTGTTTCCCATTTGCACTCAACAAAAGCACCATTTATTTCTAACTGGGACCTTGATGAGAGCAAGAAAGATAAGAGAAAAGCAGGAATACAGCAAGCATGAGGTGATGACAACAGAAGAAAAATGGACAGCAGGAAACCAATTTTCAGAACTACTCCTACTCGGGAGAAGCACATCCCTCAGCAGCTCCAAAGAGGCTGTTTGCCAGAAGGGAGGGAGCACGAGGAGGAAGAGGATGAGATGTGAGCAAGAGGAGGAATCAAGGTGCAAAATATGTTAGATAAGTAAAATGAGAAGCACAGGAAATTTGGGAGAAAATAAGTCTC
Source organism: Urocynchramus pylzowi (assembly GCA_013397555.1). Lineage (NCBI taxonomy): Eukaryota > Metazoa > Chordata > Aves > Passeriformes > Fringillidae > Urocynchramus > Urocynchramus pylzowi. The sequence goes on from VZRH01006244.1 coordinate 421,364, forward strand.
AGATCTCTGGCACGACGTTTTGCCTCATCACTCTCAGTACTCTTGGCATATCTAACACAAAAGGAGCAGCTTTAGGCCCCTGGTTTGGGTTTGGTTCCCAGAATTTCAAGCTCAGCCTAAGCACAGTATTTTCCACCAGTCTGTTCCCAAGGACATCAGGAGAAGTGGCCTTTCAGTGAACAGTCCAAGATTATCACAGTCACAGCTCCAGACTTGGCTCTTGCCAGCCTTCCTTCACCTTCCTAACCCCAAACCTCTCCCCCACCTCTTCTCCCTGCTCTTTGGCTGGAATTGTGTAAACCAGTATGGTTTTACTCATGTAAGGTCATATTTGCTACAGGTGCACTGTAAAATAAAAATCTTCACATTATGTAGCTACTGCTCTCTGGAGCAGAGTCTTTCAAAAACTTCAGTGAAAAATCCTCTCATTTTTCTGTTAAGGGCTCATCCCAACTTTCCTTCTGAAAATAATGCCACTGAGTTGATTTTTCTGAGTTTCAGGAACAAAATTATTATGTGACAGTAAACTGCTACATTTATTCATAGAATCACAAACTGGTTTGGGATGGAAGGACCTTAAAGGTCACCTCATTCCGCCCCTGCCAGGGGCAGGAACACCTTCCATGAGACCAGGGTGCTCACCCAACCTGGCCTTGAGATCCACTGCTCTTTCTAGCCTAAACCACGACTCAAGTGTACTTAGCCAAATTCCACCCCAGACTGATCCTCATTTGGCATCCAGGCCATTCCTGGACTGCAGAGCAGGTCAAGCTGAAGAACGGCTCTGAAAATGAAGAAATAACAAGAACTGGAAGCAGGAGGGAGAAGAGAGAAGAAGGTGAACTCAGTGTCCCTGTCACTGTCAAAATTCTGCTTTTGCCATACAAGACCCTCAATAACAGAGATTCTCCTGAGCCATCTGAACCAAGTTTCAAACTCAGCAAGCTTCTTCAGATGTGTAGTAAATCCCTGTAAGGCTGGATTTATCACAGGGGCACTGCCAGACCTGCAGCCACAGTGCTGCTGGTGCTGCTATAATCACATCACATCATGTTAGAGATGGCTAAGAAGGTTTTGTGAGCCTGGCCATTGTGCCTTCCTAATTTATGGTGTTCCTGTCAGGGAAAAATCAAGTTTCATAGTTATGACATTTCTTTCTGGAGCACTAAATGTTAACTTTGCTGATCATGCATATCTTAGTAGAACAGCTTATTTCTAAATGGCAAACGTGATATAAAAAGCATAATGACTTCATTCAAAACCTTATAAAGCAGCTGATTCTCACACCTATAGAAAACAGGCCAAGTGGTATTTTAGTCATCAGACTATGGAAACAGACACACACTCAATATATTTGATTCATTTCTCCCATTTTATGTAAAAACATGATGCTGGGATTGCACTCTATTGAAAACTAGCTATGTTTTGTACTTATTAAATGCACTTAAATAATGTCCTATAATAAAAGTATTACTGATAGCAGGAACAGCAATGCTTTTCTTTTTTTACATGTTTCATTTTGTACAAGAATTTCATGTTAACTGGTCGTCATTCTGTGCTGGACGGTTGTACACAAGGGAAAGAAAGGACAAAAGGAGTCTCACACGGTAATAAAATTCATCTACAGTTTCAGAACAAACTAAAGAAAGATGCAGCACCACTTTCTGGTGAGAAAGTGAGACAGGTGAGAGTAACACAGCAAAGGATGTCCACTCTGCCTCTGTCACGTTGGCTACTGGTGCATTTTCCTCAGCAACATGAGAGGAAATATTTTCCACCAGAGTGCTGGCCAGACCTCGTGTTGCTGTGGAGATATTGTGTCTCCTCTGGTGCAGGTGTTGGGGAAAAAATTGCTGTAAATGAGTAACTCCCATCAGCAAGGGCCTGCTAAATAACACCCTGAAACCCAGCTGCCTGCAAAAACTGCAGTTTAAATTACAAAGGACTGGCATTGTTTACAAATACATATTTAATCTTCATGTTGACATACTGGTAACATTTAGAATACAATCAAAGCTTCTGCAAGTTTACTTGCTGCTACAAATATTCCACTGTTGTGTTTAAATTAGGGTTTTGTCAAGAGTTCTCTGAACACTTAAAGGAAAGGTTATGGTTTAAAACTAATGGAATTTCAACTAATTTCTAATAGTTTAATGACTTGTATTAAACTGGATATCAGAGAGAGATGTTTTCTCCACCCAGCCAATAACTGTGCATGTACACTGATGACAAAGAGAAGTTTTTACACATCTTAATCCTAACTAGGGATCCTAATGGGAAATGTCACCCCTGAATTCTTCCAGCCTCCCTAGAATCCAAGAGAAAAAAAAAAAGTCAACAAAACCAAAGCATTCAGAACAACATTTGCCCTAATCTGGAAGTGGACTCAGTAAAAAAGAGAAACAGTCTGAGGTAACTTTGGAGATGTTTAGGGCCAGAAAGAAAATCAGAAGGAAAACAAACCTCTCCAGAACCTCAGCAGAGGAATGTGGAATTTTACTGCAGTGATGTGACGAGAGACATTTGCTCTCCCCATTGAGAGGATGCTACTATCAGAACACATGGGCATGAACAATAAACATGTGCTTGGTCACTGCGAGTTTCTTTCCCTGCTTGGCTTAGAAACAAAATCTCCTGAAGCACCAGCCTGTGACAAAAGGAAGTACAACACAACCCTCACCAATGTATTCTCACAACTGGACTGTAGTGTTGGGAACAGTGACTTTCTCAATGATAAAATAATTACACACTAAAATTAAGATGCTTTACAATAAAGATGTGAGAGCAAATCAGTTCAGCTAATCAGTGAGAGCTGTAAGAACAAAGCAACTCAGAAGTCAGATTCTAGAGTGACAGGGATAGATGAGTGTAAATGAACACAAATATTGAAGACATTTACTTTCCAGAACAGATAGCTCTACAGACTCATATATTTAAACCCAAAGAAAAATGGATTAAACTAATGAACTTTCAAAGCTGACAACATTTTACTTTGTCAACAAGAAACCCACATGTGCATGCAAATACACACACACACGTCAGACTGGTAACACCTTTAATTTTTGCTCAGTAAAAAGTGGACACACTGTTTTAGAGAATCACATCACACCAATCCTTCACATACACTGATCCTACACACTTCTATTTTGAAAATTTCTTGTTTTAATGCATTTTTGAGTCTGTGGCAGGACAGCAACTCTCCACACAGGCAAGAACCTTTCTGAACAGCCTACTTGGCAGAGACTACGACAAGCCTTTCAAAATACAAACACGTTTTAACCAACCAGAAGGAAGTTCAGGTTTGGCTACTACAGACTCCACTCACTGAAGTACTTGTGATAATTTACTCAGGTATTTACCTGCTCTGGATTTACACTGCTTGAATTCCTGTTTTGTTCTTCAGCCTCACTAAGGTACTTGTGATGATTTTCTCTGCTATTTACCCGTTCTGGATTTGCAGTGCACTAGAATTCTTGTCATGTCCTACAGCATTTTCTCTTAGATTTGACTTTAAACAGCACTTTAGCAGAGTTATTAAGCTTTCAGAGATCTTACTCTAGCCTGTAGTGAGTGTCAGCGTCCATTTTTAATTACATTACAGACTCACTAACAGACCAGAGCAGTGAACTCCATGGCTGCAGTGGTGGGTATTGCTGTGTTGGGAGCAGCCCAGGAGAGCTGGAGCAGTGTGAGCTCAGTGCCTCACCCTTCTCCTCCCTGAGAGAAGCAAATCTCTGCAAGCCATGAGGAAGCCTTACCTTGATGACGGAGGCCCCTGCCCTGGAGAGGGGGCTGTGCATCTGCGCCGCCGCGGCCATGTTGGCGATGGTGTTGAGATGGTTCATCTGGTTCATGGCCATGGCCACCGAGGCCGGGGGGAGGCTGACGGGGAGCAGGGGGTGCGGCATCATCATGAAGGGCAGGTCTATCCCTGCGGAGAGCAGGGACATGTCACTCGGGCACCCCGAGGGCCCACACCATCCACCATGTCACTGGGACACCCCAAGGGTTCACACCATCCACCATGTCACTGGGACACCCTGAGGGCTCACACCATCCACCATGTCACTGGGACACCCTGAGGGCCCACACCATCCACCATGTCACTGGGACACCCTGAGGGCCCACACCATCCACCATGTCAGTCAAGCACCCTGAGGGCCCACACCATCCACCATGTCACTCGGACACCCCGAGGGCCCACACCATCCACCATGTCAATGGGACACCCTGNCACCATGTCACTGGGACACCCTGAGGGTTCACACCATCCACCATGTCACTCGGGCACCCCGAGGGCCCACACCATCCACCATGTCACTGGGACACCCTGAGGGTTCACACCATCCACCATGTCACTGGGACACCCTGAGGGCTCACACCATCCACCATGTCACTGGGACACCCCGAGGGCCCACACCATCCACCATGTCACTGGGACACCCTGACGGCCCACACCATCCACCATGTCAGTCAAGCACCCTGAGGGCCCACACCATCCACCATGTCACTGGGACACCCCGAGGGCCCACACCATCCACCATGTCACTGGGACACCCTGCAGGGGTGCCACATCCCACTGCAACATCCACCACTCAAACCCAACAGCAGCAAATCTTATCAGTTCTGGGGTTCCACAGGGGGTAACTGTCTGTGCAGCCCAGGAAAGGCTGGTTTGTGCTGGGGAGAGGAACACACAGCTGGGGAGTGACAGAAAATGAATATACGACTGCGCCAGCTCAGTGATCTCTTTAGTTAAGAGAAATAAAGAAGGAAAAAACCCCACAAAACATGCATATAATTTGCATGTTTTCCAATGTATCAGATGAATATTTATTAATAACTTTATCTGATCATACACTCCTACCAAGACTTCTTCCTATTATTCCTTCTCAGCAATGTCTCACTAAATTCTTATACTCTATTTCTTGAATCCAGGAGGCTGTGGCTTGGACTACAGACACCACTGAGTGATTGTACAGAAGGTCTGTGAACTGCAACATGTAATGAGAGGTTAAAATTGTTGCCAGAGGTTTTAATTTTCAAAATGTCACTTTAAATTGTCTTCTGCTATGCATATAAACCAATTTAAGAAGGTATGAAATTTATTTGGATCAACTTGCAGATCTTGACATTGCCAAAAAGGTGAAGTTACTGCTAGCAAGAATTGGATTCTCATACTTCATTAATATCCATTTCAGCATGTGTATTACTTCTTGTACTTAGTAATGACTGCACTGGAAAGAAAGACCAAGATACCAATTCATTGAAAAAATTGTTCAGGTTATTGTGCATTCAGGAGTTCTTTAGAGGGACCACTTGAAGACAGCAACTACTGGGCATCCAAAATTAATTTTTCAGAAAAAAACCCAAAAAATCAGGACTCATTCTGCCAGACAAAAAATGTCTTAATATTTTTCAAAATGATATTTAGGTTAGAAATTCTCATTAAAAATTTCAGGTGCAAGTATTAAATTACACAAACATATAGCTAGTCATTACCACAAGCCATGGAGATTGTTTATTGTTAAAAAGTTTTCAACTTTTGGGTTTATCCAAACTATTTTAAAGAAGAAGGCTAGTCACCATTTTGGTGTATGACAGGACTAACAACAAAAAAATACCATTGACTGACATATCTTATGTTATTCCTACAGAATTTGACTCCAGTGATATAAAAACACCACAGTGCCCACCAGGAAAGGCAGAATTGCAATATTCCCAGCTCCCACACTATTCCTGTTTAACATGAGCATATCATGATCAACAACTGTGATGTCTAATGACTCACTCTCTATTTTATATGATGATCCACGCCAATATTAATTATGATAGGCAATAAGCAATGCCCACATACATCTCCCTTCACTTCAAACCACTCTGACAATCCCCTCCAGTGCCTGCATCCACAAGCCTTTGTTCCCCTGCAGATCTCCCTTAACAGCCCAATAATCTTTCCTCATCCTCTATAGAGTTCCAAAACTCCCAGACACCATCTGGCCACATTGAGTTGTATGTCTACTTAAAGTCCAATTGACATGCAAACTAAATGCAAACTACAAACAGAATTTAACAGCACATCACCAGTTTTAAGACACAATCCGTCAAACATTTCAGAGGTCTATGAGGAAAATATATCCTGCACTTGCAAATCATTGGGCATAATGTCTGACATCCAGTAAACCCTTTAACAGCCTATAGACATTCACCTACTACAAAATCCACTCGAAAATATCCTTAAGAGCAAAGAATACAATATATCTGTGTGTAAAAGAAATCCCGGTATTGAATTATGCAAGAATATAAATTGAAAGGACAAACGACAGAGAATTTGAGTCCTATGACCTGGTGATTTTTAACTACTGACACTTAATCCAAAATGCTCAGGTCCACACCTTCCCACAAACAAAGCAGGCTCATTTTGTAGGAGTCATTTCAATAGCTCTGATTTGCTCAGGTCTGGGGCCTGACAGAGGTAACAATAAACTGACTACTCCAAAAATTGTGTAAGGAGCCAGAAATGTCACTCATCCACTAAAACTACCACAAAAAATCAACTTTCAGAACTTGGAGGATAAAGAGCTTAAACAAGCAACAAGAGTTCATAAATAATGAGCTTTTCATTCTACACCCATCATCAACTACAGGAATAACTGTACTCCTCACTAATTTTTAAAATATTAATCCCAAACATCTTTCTTGGAATACTTTTTCCTTCCCTTCCTTCCCTCTTTGGGTGCACAGAAGTGGAACTGATGGCTTCCCATCTCTCCCTTCCTAAGGGAAAGTAAAGAGATGGCTTTTTGGGGAGCTCCAAATTCTAAATCCAACCTGTGTCATTTTATTCCAATTGTTTTAGGTAGCTGGGTTCAGTGGGTGACCTTTTAACTGGACATTTTGCATTTATTCCTTGCTTTCGTATTTTATCTGGTGGGTCAGCATTTCCATCTGGAAGAGAATTTTCTCACATAGCTAAAATTTAAGCAACTTTATGAATTTTTTTCCTTTCAATCCATGCCATGGAAATGCCAATTAAAGACTGACAGTCCCAAATCCAGTAGTGAGTGACTGACTATTCCAAGAGGGAATAGCCACTTGGACTTGGACTGATGGCAGAGGGTGGCTTGGCCATGAGACACAAGTGCAGCTGGCAGTGGAAAGCCTGACCCTCCTGTCACTCACGTGTCCCCCATCATTTCCCCCCTCCCTGAGGCTGGGAAGGAAGGCAAGCCCAGCTCCCAGCAGGGTTCCAGGCACTCTTTTTTCCCAGCAGGATGCCAGTACATACTGTTGGTGAGCAGGTGGTTCTGCTGGAGAGGGCTGAGCGGGTGTGCACTCCCAAGGCTGGACTGCCCTGACAGCGTGGGGTGACCAATGCTGTGCTGGGATCCCGTCGTGATGGGAGACTGCAGCTTGTCTTTGTCCCAGGAGGATTCACTCCCACCTGCAAAACACAGCACAACAAACCATGAGTGCCATGTACCTTTATTCAGAGATATTTTGCTTGGTTAGCAACGAGCCAACACTCCTTGCCACAGCTGAACACCTGGCACAGGCACAGCACCTGGAACCTGCACGTGAATTAAAAAAAAAAAAAAATTAATAAATAAGTATGAGGCAAAAAAATATTTTTATACACTTTCAGCATCACCTACTTTCAAAATATTGGTTTGTGGAAACAGGAAAAACTAAATGTCTGAGGATGAAATCATCAGTCGTGATTAAATGAATTATCAGAATGGGAATATCTGAGAGGCTGAATCACCATCTCCGGCTATCACAGGACATGAGGCCACCAGTCTCTGCCAGACACTCATCTGAGTCCACCCCTGTGCTCATCAGGTCTCTGCACTGTCAATCCTGGAGGCACTTGGCACTTCCCTCCCTCCAGTGCCACCACATTCCAGCTGGAATTCAGCCCTGAAGAGTTTACTACAGTTTATCCTCGAGCTTGGTTATCTTTGAGCTTCAGCAGCTCCCCCTCCACTGCTGGGCCTGACCCTGGGGATGCCCCACGTGAAACCCTTTGCTTTGTGGGTTAAATGAGCTGGGACAGACTGTGCTTGGAAATCATCAATATTCAGCAATTTCAACTTAGGAGTCCAGATATCTATTATGCATAGTAATTACTGTCTACAACAAACACAATGTCTAGAAAATGGAGCACTTGGTGTCTCGAATCTCTGTCTGGTCTTCTGCAGCAATTTTAGACTGTAGTTTTTTTCAGCATTGCACACTAGAATAACAAATTCCTTTTAAACAGCAGGTTAAGTAGACCATGTTAGTGAATTCCAAAATACATCTGGTCCACAAAACAGAACACCTAAAAAAAGTTAGACTGAACATTTCTAGAGTTAAAAGGTATTTTAAGATCACTCCCCTCTCAGGTACACCCCACACTGTCACTTAGATTATAGATTGTTAGAAAAACATGTAACTGCAGTATTGATTTTGTTTTGAATTTATGAACAAGGATCTCAATTAGAATAAGTAAATAGATTACTGGAGTGCAGCAGATAGAGGCAGCAAGCAAAAAACCATTTTAATTGAATATGAAAGTAACAGAGAAATTCCATTCTTTATGACAACACTTGGCTAATAAACATGATTAATACTGCTAAATGCAAAAGTTTGAAAGATCAGTGATTGAGAAAAAAGGAAAACACTCCATCATTTTAGCACTATGTCCAAGTATGAATTACCTTCCTATAAAAGAGTTGTAATTTGTAAAATGATGAGTAATACACTGACAAAGAAAGATACACTAAATTATGCCAAGTGATATAATGTAGCATGGCGTAGTGCAGTAATTAGAACTACTACAGTTGAGGCTGTGTCAGCATCTTTGTTATTTAATACACTGTATATCAGCTCTTTCAAATAACATTTGACTGCTATTTAGTGTGGAAGTTGTTCACTTTGACTATTGTGAATCTGGGGTGCTATTCTTTGGTGTGTTTCAGAAGTTAAATGTGTGATTTATGAAGGACTTTCAGAGGAAATGTTGAGCATTTGATTTTAACAAGTGAGTTTTAATTTTCTCCATATGCTTTTTCAAAAAATTTAACATTTACACTCTACTCTTCCTCAAAAAACACACATACTTTTCCATTAACTTTTTGCTTAGGAACACATTTTGTAGCTGTAATTTCACATATCAGGGCACTGGCCACAAAACTTGGGCCAAAGGTAGTTTGTTGGGATTTCTGAATGAAAAGAAAAAACTGAGTCTTCATCTGAGAATTTCCCTCTCCCTGTGTTCCTCTGTCCTGGGTAGTTCCAACCCTAGGTACAGATGGTCTAAACTCAGCTCATTGAGTTAATTCTGGAAGTTTCTCTTGCCTTTCAGAGCCTCGTGGCCCTGAGGCTGCAGTAGCAGAGCCCCCCCAGTTCTCTGAGCCCAGCTTTGCAACCACTGCACGTTCCACAGGAAAATTCCATTATTCCCAATTTGCAGATGGAGAAAACTGCCCTGTGAAGAAAAGCAACTTGCTTAAGGAAACCCAGGAAATCTGCAGCGGAAGGAGAAACTGAATTTAAATTATGTAACACAGTCCAAATCACTGGACCACTTCTCCTTACAGATGGGGACAACAATAACTTTTCCCCTCTGCAAATTCCACTTGTAAATCTGCTCCAGTATTCAGTGCCAGCAACACAAGAATAAATTGCAATACACTTATCTCTACAGACCATTCCTGTATTCTTATGTTCCCTATCACTTCTCCTTAGAGAAAGAAAAAAATACAGCTGAGTGTACGATGTATAATAAAAGTGATGTTAAATGAAATGCATCCTTAGCCTGCAGTATCCCACAGATAACAGCTCCATCTCTCCATCTGGACTGCATTTCCTATGTAGTAGGAAGCCTCTTAAAAATGAAATAATAATTAGAACAGTTTTTACCTAGAACTGCTCAGATGGGAAGTGTTTTATAAGGGCAGTGTGGTCAGCTCCACGTGGGAAAGCTGAGGGGCAGAATTAGGAAGCTCCTCTTACACCAGTGAGGAAACTGAACTGGAAATGATTTGTGGTCCTACCCCTGTGCCCTACACCACAGACACCTTTGATCCATCCTACCCACAGTCTCTCTGCACAGATAAAAAATAACCATTTTAAAAGAAAATTTGCATTCTTCCCTGGAGTATCTATGCCCATAGGGTAAGAAAAAGATTACATACAAATTTACAGCAAGCCTGAAGCAGATTCACAGTAAAAATCAAGTATGTGACATGCAAACCTGTGCTGGTACACTCAGTCCTTTAATTGCCATGCAGCGTTAAAAAAAGGTATTTATTTTTGAGCATACAATTTTCTTATTTGGTAACACAGTTGTCAGCATGTTTGATCAGCAAATACATATCTGACATGCAACATATCAATGTGTATTTTCAAATTCTTTGTTGCCATAACAATTAGAAGTGAATACATCCATAGAAACTGAATCCTTTCTAATGCTTCAAATTCAGGTTTAACCACAATTTTTCAGATTTCTGTTCATTGCCATTTTTTGTTCAAACAGCTGCCATCCACAGGGCAAAGATATCACATTTTGATTTTAATTTTCTTTTTATTTTCAATTTTGTATTTTGTATGATGAGCTTACAGTACATACAGAGATGTATTTTAAGTAATTTCTTTTAGGTATATAAAAGATAAAGGGGAGAATATATGGAAGAATAAACATACACTCCTAAGAAAAATGAGACAACAGCAAACAGCAATGGGACCTACCTCTTTTATATGAAGGGAAATAAAACTTTTTATTTATTTTATATGAGAAAGAATATCTTATTTTAAAATATGAGTAACTTGATACATGAGTGTCATAGGAATATTATTAGAGCACCGAGAAGTTATTTGTCAAAATGCCAATACATCATTTATACACTTTACCAAAAGCTTTATGTTTGACACTCTTACCCACCCCACATGACCTTCCCTCCAACAGAGAAAACTGAAGGACAGAAAGGTGATTTTTCCTTCTCTTGTTTGCATTCTGGTCAATCTTGTCCCAGCACAGGCTGCTGTCAGCATTAGAAAAGGGAAAGACAGGAAGGACCTGCAGCCCCAGAGCTCCTGATGCTGGGCAGGAGCAGGCACAGAGCTCGTGGGCTCCTGACCACAGCCAGGAGAAAGGGGAAAGAAAAGAAGCCTGGGCTGCCTCCCCCACCCAGCTCAGAGCAGCAGAGCTGTGCTGCAAGCTCTGCTTTCAGAGGTGCAGCTGAAAGCACAGTGTGGGTTACAGAAAGGCCTGAGTGCCTGCAGTGCCCAGGGAAATGCAGCACAGGGCACGCAGAAAGATGGACCCTGTGTGGATTTGGGCAGTTATTTACTGAGTGATAATTGAATTCTGGTATTCACCAGTCTGAACAGGTTATTTGAGAGAAGTTACTTAGCAGTGCATGAATTACACTCATGTTCAACTAAGCAGAAGCAGAAATCACGTGAATTCAGGAGGTAAATCACAGGTACCATGAACAAACAGGGAAAATCAGCCCAAGCAATACATCCACCTCCTGTCAGTGACAGACCCCCACACAGACCCACTGGAAGGTGATTTACCATCACAAAGTGTCTCTGTTTAAGTTTAGTTTTATTTATTTGAAGGAAATGCAAGCAATAAGCTCAGCTCCAGTTTTTCTGAAAATGCTGCTACTCACCCATTATTAACTTTAGGAATTTTTTAAGGCAACTCTTAAAGCCAAAAGTTTTCTAGCAATAAGCCTCTCTGTGCATTTCCATTCTTCAGAACAAAACCTGAAAATCTGTTGTTTGTTTGTTGGGGTTTTCTTTTTTTTTTTGGTGAAGACATATCTGTACTGATTAAATCAGTGTCTTGGTTTTAGGTATTGAAAGATCTCCAGAAAGTAATCACAGTTCAATTCGGTGACAGTTTCTTTTCATTCGGTTTCAAATTCATTTTATCAGCCTTAAATCTGTCTGGTTGAGCTAAATGAAATCCTCTCTGTCAGAGCTACCTTCGAATTCCACAACCACACTGTTTCAATCTATGTCTGTCATTTTACTTTTCCTTGTGATACATTCCTGAAAAATTGAACTCCAATTGTAAAAAGCAATACCATCTTCACTGGCCAATTTTATTCTCAAATTATTTTTAAACACATTTTTCATCCTGTTGAGCATATTAAGCACAACAACAGCTGTGAAGAAAAAAGTATTCAGTGCATTGCTATTTCAGCACTGGTAATTCCAAAGTATTTCTCACCTTTAACTTCTTGTGTGCATCCAGCACATACAGGGCCTTTGAAAATTTTTGGATTATACAGAACCCCATGACTACCAAAACAACAGAGGCCTTTTTGCCAGCACTCCTCATCCCTGTGTTTGCAGGTGTTCCAGACTATTTTACCAATATCCCAACCTCACCCTGATATTGGGAAAAACAGTCACTTTCTTGGCCTACACAGAATATCTTCTGCAAAACCATTTCAGCCTACAACTTTCTGCCAACATTTTCATGGTATCAAGCTTTGAGTGTCCCAGGAAGACAAGATTAGGTCGAAAACCGAGACTCTCACTGCAGGAAGGTCACGAAGAGACCACCGAGGTCTCATTCCTGGTCAAGTGTCAATTTCCTGTCAGAAAACTATAAAACTGATCTGGGTCAGGATTTTCACCCATTTAACCCCAAATTCTGTCCCTTGTATTGGCAGCAGATAATGTTATTTACAGATGCCACGCAAGTGTGGGCACTTTCTGTGGTCCCTTTTTACTCCCAAATGAAATTCTCAACTTTAAAAATGGGAACAAGATTTTTAATCAGCCCCCAAAATCATTACAACCATCTGGAAATCTAAATGGCAGATCTGAAATTCATTTAAAGCTTTAATGCATGGATTTATCTGGCTGTGTGTATTCGGCTGTATCAACTTTTGGAGTGTACCCTACAAGAAAGCCATGAAAGTGTGTAGGGTAAGATATTAAAACTCAAGAAATCCAGTGATGGCTTTACTGGGCTACTTCCAAAAACTTATCAAGTGGTTCAGCAGATGTAATTACTGCTTAGCCCTGCCAAGGCTTTGAAATGTGCCCATTAATTCAGCAATTCCCAATCTGTCCATCAGTCAGTCATACTTAAAAAATATGTCTGTCAGGACTTAGGTGAAGTAATCTGTTGATAATTGCACAATAAGAAGGCATCTGAAATCTGAATATAATTTCTAAACTTTTTGAAAAGTCTTGATGACAGACAAAATCAAAGTTTATTTCACAGCAAACAGGACATTAAAGGTAACTGGGAATATGTCAGAATATTTGATGCCAATTTAATTAAGAACAATTAATTTTAGGAAGATACTTTTTGAGATGATAAAAGCAGAGTTGCAACATTTATCTAGGATCCTAACCATCCCTCCCAAACTATCAACTGCTTCCTTTAAAGTGAACAAAGAAACAAGGAGGTGGTAAATGAAATGTGCTCTGAAGTTCCCACATGCTGATGGATGAGCCTGGTGCTGAAGCTCAGCCCCAGCCAAGTCTCCTCAGTGCCAGGTACCTTGGCAGGTGTGACTGTCCCTCCCTGGGCCTTCCCAGCCAAAACAAGATCTCACCATTACAGCCAGGTGCTGGTGTCCAAGGCTCTGAACAGCAGGAAACCTGTTCTCTCTCTCACACCAGACAGAGCCATTCATCCCTGCAAACTGGATCCACAAAAATGCTCCTAAAATACAACCAAGTGTTTTCTACTGCTTTCTGTGACCAGTGTAGACGAATAAACTGGCTGCATCAACTAAAATTCAGTATCACCTTCACTACCTACAGCTGAACTCCAAAACACCAAACACACCTCAGTGGTTCAACTTCCACAACCACAGCACCCTATGAAAGTTACATTTGACAAGATAAAAGATCAGATTTACAGAAATTTAGATATGAACTCTTGTAACAATTGTCACTAAAAAGCACTGGTACTCACAAGCACCTCTCAGAGTTAGATACCTGTGCCTGCACTGTGTGAAAAACCACCTGGTGATATTTGAAGGTGTGTTTTGGGAGGGTTAACTTGGCATTTGTTGTCTTCCTCTGACAGCTCCTAGTTCTTGTAGTGGATTAAATATTAAGTTATAAAACTCTATTCAGTTTCTTCTATAGAACATGAAGTACATTTATTGCTAACATTTTTAGTAACAACTGTGTGACAACTGTTTTATTTTTCTATACAAAGATAAGAATGATGTACTAGAACACAGCATCTATTCTGGTTAAGGACCATCAACAAAAAACCTGTTTTCTACTGCAGGACTACAGTCTGCCTTCAGAAACACGTTCATTTCACAGAGAGAAAGAAGGTCAAAATTCTGGTCTGTCATGTTTTTATTACTGTTGATGATGCACAAGCCAGAAATAAAACAGCTTAACTTTCAGATCTTGAATACAGTTTGCAGGGCTGCCTGCCAGAAAGGATAAAACATACATCCCTCTGAACTCCACTACTGCAGCCACCAGCAAGCAGGGAATCAGGATTTGTATTCCAATGATGATAATCACCCATACCCTCACTCACCACAATTTACAATTTTCTGCCTTTTTAAAATTACTTAATATTTCCCCATATTTAACAACTTACTGAAAGAACCACTGAGATAAAATATTGTGTATTTTTACCATGACTCTAACTCGGCAGATAGTTTGATTCTGAGAGGCTTTATCTGGACATCCAGGGCAGACAGGTAACTACAAAATCAGTTCAACAATTCATCATTTACTATTTCTTTGAAATAATTATTAAGAACAGTTCAAGTTACAGATGGCAATCTGATGAGTTAATCTGCAGTGACATAAATGGCTCATGTACTTATTTTTCCAAGATCTCCTAATACTAAGAGAACTCCCTATAATGCAAAGTATGGCTTGAAAGAATTAAATAAAATCTGTGACCTTAATACACACCTGGACAGTGTTCCAAACCTCCAGCATCTGCACAAAACTCATTGGAGATGTCACCAGAGAATGAGAGGCTGCTGAGGGATGCCCAACACACTTTGATACAGAAGAAGGTCTCTAGTGAGATTTAGTGCCACAGTCCAGGTTTCCACAAAGGATCAGTGACTGCAGTCCTTGCACAGCCCCACCAAGCTGTGTCAGGATGGGAATTCAGGCCAGGTACACATTCATTCCATTTCTTACATCTGACAGTTGATCCCTTGCACTAAATACTACTGACTTCCAAAAAATTGAGAGTGCTGCCAAAACCAGGAGAGCCCATGAGTAGACTCAATTACAGAAAAGGTCAGCAGGGGCATCTACTTTGTTTCACTTAATGCCAGCCTAAAAATAACACAAAAGCCCCTGGAAATACATTAGCAGCCAACTTTGTACTTCCTTTCACAACCACTTTCATTTGTGCTCACAGTAATATCTGAACAGATTCCCACCACAGCACTTGGATCCATCTCACACATTCAATTCATCTTTGCTTTTCAGAACACTTTTCTCATTCTGCAAGCTTAGCCACTGGGTATTACCATCACCTCTTGAATAATTCTCCTCCAGGAATACCAGTGGGAGTTTAGCATTAGCTTCTCTAAGGAGCAGGATCAAACCCCTAGAACTGACCAACAATGCCAAATAAACCATTCCTAAACTTGTTATTCCGTAAAGGATACTCTACATTTTAAGCTAGAATTTCTTTCTGAGCTATACAAAGCAATAAATAACAACTACCATCAGAACAAACATTATTAAAATGTTGATATTAATACCAGATAAAGTGAAACTATTTCTTAAGAAGAGAAAGTGAGAGGCTTTTGCAACAAAACAGAATAGCACGGTGCCAAACTGAACTTAACTAAGTTTGAGGTTTTGGACAGGATTCATTTCTGCTTGTGGTATAAGTATGCACCACCTTGATTATCATTTAAAAAAATATTGACAGCTTGCCTTCTCATACCAATGCCTGGTAACAAATTCCAAATGTTTTGTCACATTTCTTGTGAGCAATGCCATCTGCCAGAGGTGGCATTTCATGGCTGTTTACCCTGACTCCCTCCAAGAATTCATCTGCCACTATCTAATGCTGCCTGAATAAAGGGGATTAAGACTCTGATGCAACAGAGACTATTGATAATTTGGTATAATTGGGAAGAAATGAAGATAAATGAGGTTGAGGATGGAGAGGCAATTAGTTGAGCTGCCTGTACAGCTGTGTTCTCGGCCTGGCTCCCCTGGCCTTTTCTTTGGTGAGGTATGTGCAAATTAAACATAATGACAAATACACTCTTCCCAAAGCTCTTTACTTTGCAAAGCCTGAAGATCTGTTTTTCACTTCTGAGATTCTGTGTGAAAAGAAAAGGGACAGAGGATCACACTCTCTGCTGAGGTTTTTGAAGAGATGCACTTTGTCCCAGCACACCTGTGGCTCAGTACCTGTGGTTCCAGCTCAGCATTCCCAGTGTCCAAAGCCCAGGGCTTTGGCCAGAAGGAAGGATTTTGTTTTCTCAGTGCCACAAACAGCTTTGGTCATTCCACAGCTCCAGATGGCTTTGCTGCAAATATCCTCTATCCATGTCATTGCTCAAGCGACATCCCCTAACCATGATCCCCCCTAAAGCCAAGCCCCACAGTTTGCAGCTGAACCTCCACTTTATAAATTATGCCAGCTTTCAAAAATACTGGTCAAAAAACCTCTGAAACTTCTAAAATACACATTTTACTCTACAAAACATCTTGGAAGTGGTAGGAATTTTTTGTCCTACTACAAGGACAGCTACTCAGATAAAAGCCTTAGCTCTAAGCTACATTATTCAGGTGAGGCCAAGTAATCAAGCTTGAATATCTTGAAAGATATTTAAATCTCAAGTGAACATGGTCAGACTACAAACCTCCAAATTAGAGGGCACAAATCTGCAGTCTGATTTGCAGTTCTCATTTCAAATATACTGAGATACATTCATACATATACATGCAGAAATGCCCCCATATGGGGTTTAACATAAATGTAAAATAACATACATTTGCCACAAGAAATGCCACTACATGTTTCACATAAAACTCTGACAGTTTTTCATAAATGTCAAATAATGCAAGATCCCCTTTAGAAAGAAATCCAATATTTGCAGAGGCAGCTTTGCTTTCAGACATGTTTGCCCAACTACCCAGCACATGTTAATTTTCTGATTTCATGTACAGGTGATTCTATCCGAATTAGGTCTTAGATGAAAGACTTCATAAAACTGCACTTTTTTCCTGCATCCATACAGTCACCAGTTATTTAAAAAAATTATTTTATGGATTACTCAAAAATGCTCCTTAGACAAAAGACAAAAGCCCAGTTTCAATGCACAGAGGAAATTTTAGAAGCCAAATGTTACATATCTTAAAAGAGTATCAATTTAGTAGATTTATTTTGTAATGAATTTTCAACACAGCTGCTTTTTATTATACAATACAAAGAGAACAAAAATTTACATTTTTTGTAAATTCTCAAAGCTCAAATCACTTGAAATTATCTCTTTTCAAACTCACAGAACTACAAAACACAGTGGTTTTTTGCACATGAAAAACCTCACTCAGCCTCAACACCGTGCTCTTCCCCACTACCTGGAGGTCAACCAACATTTCAATTTTACTCTATCCAATGTACTTTTCATTTTGGATTAGATTTCTACAAAGGCCAAAAAAAAAAAAAAAAAAAAAAAAAAAAACACAAAAAAAACAANACAAATACATCAAAGCAACTAAAAAGGAAAAAAAAAAAAAAAAAAAAAAAAACCACCAAAAAACAACAAAACAAACTCTCACTTTTTATGAGACAAGCATGCCAGGAGGGAAAAAAATATATATACTTAAGTTTATTTAAATTGACCTTGTTTTGTCTTAGTGAGGCTGAAATTTGGCTGGGGTTAAACTGGGGAAGGGAAGGGANGAAGGGAAGGGAAGGGAAGGGAAATAAAACCACGAAAATTTGGCACTGGCATGAATAGGACAAAAAGCTGACAACAAAAGATTCTGTTTTCCACATTCATCTTGCTTTGTTTTCCCACTTCCACATTCCACAAGACAATGCTCTAACCCTCTCTTCTTTCCCTGTTTCACACAGCCCTTCCTCACAGGTGGGTGCTCATTCTCTCTACATCCAAATGCTGTCCTCAAATCATAAAAAGTGACAGACTCACAATGACTGGAAGGGATTAGGAGAAGCTGATTCTAAGAAAATACCCTGTATTTTTATAGAATCCCTTCTCACTGCTCAAATGCCTTTGTGATTAACAATGGGGCTAAATATGAGTTCTGCTCTGCCTCTTCTCAGTTTTCAAAATCAGAATCACCCAGTTTGAGGCATCAAATCAAACAACACCAATTTGGACTCGATGATCTTCAAGGTCTTTTTCAACACTGATGGTTTTTTGATTCTACAAGTATAAGAGAAAATATACAATACACAACAGCTTTTTGACTGCTGGAGTTTCTTCTTGATTTCTTTGTCCCCTTCTTTTAAGTGATGGCTCATTTTCCCATTTTGTAATGGTACCTGCACCAATATTAAATAATATTTATAAGCTAAACCAAGAACTTTATTACAAAGGTAACTGTAATTTCTCAAACACAAAGCCAGAACAGAAAAAGAACTAACTGAAGAAGCATTTCTGCAATTTGCAGATGATTAAATTTTGAAGGTGAGATGTTGTATAACTGCACCAGCCATTTATTAAGTTGACTTGAAGAGCTGTAATTTGTGGTGTTTGCCCAGAAGAGCCAGCACACAGCCGTAACTGATGATCAGGGATAATGGCCACGGATTTCAGCACATTTCCAGAGCTCCCTGCTATATGCTGAGAACAACAATATCAAAAGGTTCCTCTCTCCAGCACTGCTGGTGTCAAGGTTAATGAGCTAAAACTTGTTAAATTGATATTACCAAACTAATGACTTTTTTATAGGATACTGCATGGATTTTGACACACAGGCTAATGTGGAATATTGCTGGTCTTAATTGAATTAGAAGTTATTGCATGTATACAATTAAGATAACCAAAAATGGGGGAGCTATGACCACACTATTGTCACATACCTCATGCACTTCAAATTACATAGAAATATAGAATCCTAGACTGGTTTGAGTTGGAAGGAACCTTAAAGCCCATCCAGTTCCACCCCCTGCCATGGCAGGGACAACTTCCACTGTCCCAGATTGTTCCCTGCCCCATCCAACCTGGCCCTGGACACTTCCAGGGATTGGGAGCTCACAACCTCTCTGGGCAACTTCAAACTTTTAAATATGAAATTATTTAAATAATACAAACATTATTTTAAAATATTTTTACATCAACCACACTAAGCATTAAGGAACAGGAAAAATAAATGCCTGGAGTCTCCATTCAAAATAGATGAACAACCAACAGGAAAAAAAAAATTAATGAATCATATTAAAAAGCAAGGAGCTTATGAAAAATAAATTACATTTGTAGATGATTAAATTTTGAAGGTGAGATGTTACATAACTGCACCAACCATTTATTTCAGTGCCATAACTGAGTCTAATAAATAAAATACTTCTTTTAAATCCAAAGTGCAGGTATACTGCTATCCTGATGACTTGATTTTCCATTTACATAGTACAGGGGCAAGGTTTGGGCTGCAATTATTTGAGGCAGAAAGAAGAGCTGTTGGTTAGCTGGAGAGAAAAACAGTATCAGCTGTGAGCAATAGGACAATGCAAATATTTCTTCTACAGACAGAATCAGTGAGTTTAAATTCAGAGAGGCTCCTTAGATATTACCCTCCCAAATATAGATACCTGCAAGTTTCATGCAAATTCCCCTTTGTTTCAGTAGTGTTTTTGTATTAAAGTTCAATCTTTCACTGACACAGAAATGCCATTTAATGTACAGGATATACCCAGATATGCTTGGTGTTTAAAAAGTGAAATTGAAGATCTTACTTGTGCTATTCTGATTTTTTCTAAATGACTTTTCTGCCTGGATCTTAGACTTTACAGAGAAAGGGAATAAAGTTGGACTCGCTTCCAAAAAATACCTACTTTGTAAAAATCCTGAAAAATAGAAGGGGTGCTGCAAATGAGGGGGAATATTTCTCAAGGATGAAATGCCAAAATCCCCCTCACATCAAATTCTTAGAGACAGTCAATCAACAAACAGAACTTGCAAGACACTTCTTCCTACTGCCTTTCCAACTTCCATCTGAAATATGAGAAAATGAATCACAATTTAACTAATATTATAAGCTTTATAGGAAAAGGGGAAACAAGCAGCCTCTGATGGCCCATGAGATCAGTAATTGAATATACAGCTCTTACAGTTTCACTAGTCCTGAAGTTTCATTGTTTCCATACTTCAAACCTGAGCATCTTCTTAAAAAGAAGAATCTATTCTAATTTTTATATTGCACAAGTGTAGAAAAGCAGCAACCCCCCCACCCTCAATTTTCAACATTTTAAATATCAATGCCTGACTGATCTTAAAGGGAAGCTCAACATTTATGTCTTGTCTTGGTGATAAAGTTCATGAATATATAATGAGAGTGGAACAACTCTGCTACTGATTAAATGTCAAAAAAGGTTTTATTGTCAAATATATTGTAAATACAGAAGATATACAACAAAGAGCATTAATTGCAGATGGTTGTGTACAGCTTAAAAAATGCACAGCATCGAGACAGGAAATGCTGATTTTCAGTTTCAGCTATCAATTTTAATTTACCTTCAGAATGTTCCTCCAGTCAACATGTACAGAGAGAATGAACCATAAAATGGCCAAACTCAACTGAACTAAATGCTCCCCATTCAAGGGCAGATGTTAGTCTTTATCACAGGCATACACAGAGAATTACCCAAAATTCTGGATCTTTATTAGAATTTGTCTAAATTTTTGTGAAGATTTAAGAGAAATACAACATGAAAATTTGCTGAGGACAGAGGGAAGGCTGGAATAGCCATCCTCAGCTCAGAATGGGGTTTAACTACCTGCCTAAATTTAAAAAATAAAAATAAAAACATATCTAGAGTCTGCAGCAGACTGCAGGTGAACACAGGCCAGCAGGATGCTGCTGCCAGGACATGCCAGGAGAATGAGTTGCCCACGTTTCCAGGAGATCAGAGTCTGTACAATGGGAGGAATTCTCTGTCTCCATCCCTGCCCCACTCCTGCCCAGAGCACCGGCCTTGACCGAGGCACTGCCCTGGGCGGGAGCAGGAGGATCTGAATCACCTGGAGAGGGGCCAGGGCAGCTCAGGGAGAACTGAGCAGAGATGAGGAAATCCTCAGTGTGAGTCCTGCAGAACAGCAGGTTGTTCAGTGCAGGGAAGGGACAACAGGCAGGAGCTCGCTAATTGTCTTCACTAGATAAAGATCATGTTCAGTCATACAGAGGAATAAATTGTTCTCTGCACCCACAGTGTACAGGACAAGATGCAGCAAGGAACTTTTAACAAGAAGACTTAGGGAAACATTAGGAAAAATGGCCATGATTAGAAAGCCTATGAAATTTCTAAAATTAAGCTGGGCAACTGTCAGTCAGACACGAGGCTGGGGGAATTGGAGTATGGTAAGGAAACAAGTCTGAAAGTGCTGGGTTTGATGATCCTGAGCACCACAAAGTGCAGCAGAGAGACCAGACCAGAGGCAGAGCCAGCCTGCAGGGTGGAACTGCCCTGAACCCACCCTTCTACCTGAGCCAGGTGTGAGCAGTGTGAGCCAGAAGCCTGCAGTGCCCACCCACAACAACAGCACTGCCCTGCACTGTGAAACCTTCCTCTAGCACACAACTGGCCAATAAATATGGATTGGTTAGGTACCAGCTAGCATAACGTTGGTTGGATTTCCAAAATAATAAAGCACTTGAAACTTGTATTAAAAATCCAAGTGTTTTTCCTTTAGATTATGGACAAATTAGCAGCTTCAATTACACGGTGCCAATAACATTTCCTTCTCCTTGACTAAATGGACCACGTTTTAATACTCTTCAGTGATCTTATTAATTTAAATTAACCTTCTAAAAAATTAAGAGTAAGAATTTCATTTGAGGAAAAGATGTTGCAGCCATGGAAATTAAAGCCTCTGGTGGATAAAAGGTAAATTTACTCTTGGTCTGAGACAACATTGCTGGTCTTTCCTAATTGTAACTATAATGATCTGATAAATTGCTGCTCTTGTATACAGTCAAGGGTTGGGTTTTTTTTAAATGGAGCTAAAAACACAGACTACCCACCTGTATCTATTTTTAATTTGGTAATGACTGTACTTGCTAAAATTCTACCAAAATGTCACTCACAGCTTTGGATTCCAGCTTTTTTTAAACAGAATATGGAGCAGAAAGCATAACCTATTATGCAAAACTGTCAGATGCTTACTGTAAAATCACAGAAATAAATGCATAATCCTGATTTTCTCACAGATCAAAACTTCATTAAAGGAAAATAAAACTTCAATCTAAGTGCTGAAGAGAGCCAAGGTATGCTATAAAAAGTAGTAGGGCTCTGATCTATGTGTGTCCTGCTTACCCACACAGCCCCTGCTCCACAACTAAGGGATGCCTTGTACTCTGTGGGTGCAAGGAGAGGCAGAATTACTGGAGACCACGGTGACTTCTGTCTCATCAAATTCACAGATCAGCCAGACATTTCAACAGCACCAACTGTTGCAAGGAAAACTGCTACCAAATCTCAGCTGCAGAAATGTCAGCTCAGGGCACACCGCACAAATCTAGTGCTGAATCCTTAACTACAAACCCACGGTCTGAAAATTTTGGGTGGGGGGATTAATGCTACTCCTTCAAGTGAGAAAATATTCCAAATAATCACACCACAAACATTTCTTGCTTCAAACATAAATTAACTGTATGTTATGGAACTTTTTTTAAAAATCTGATTAAAATTGTCATTCATGAGACTCCTGCTGTTGGCAGCTGTATCACTATCAGTGACATCCTTTGGGGGACTCTCAGCATGTGGCCCACATCAAAGGTAATATGCCAGTTTTCATCCTAACTTATATGTGCCTTAACAAGACAGACTTTACAATGTAATTAAAATATTGAAGTACTTTCTATTGTTAAAATATCATTAATGTGAGACTGAAGTGGACTCACTACTATTAACAAAGGCAACTAACACTAACACTTGCTTTTACTGGAGTTCTTTATAGGATTCCTCACATCCTTGCACCCTGCAATGGGAAATTAAATCAACAGTTTGAACACCTTACTTTGTGCAAAATGACCAGCAGATGAGATTTTGTGCAAACAAGAGTACATATAAGGATCTGGGTGGGGGGAAAAAAAAAAAAAAAGTATCTGACATATGGTATTTCCCTATCCTTGCACTGTGGAAAGCCTGCAAATCCCTGAGCACTCCTGACACCCCACACTGCCAGAGCTCTGCTGGTCACCCATGGATGCTGCCTGCTCCTGGCTCTGCTTTTTCTTTTTCCAAGGATGTTTTAACATAAAATTCAAGATGCATTTCAGAAGGGTAGAGCTGGATCATGCTTTTCCCCACCCTTGCCTTTCTGAGCCCAGGTGAGGTGCCTCCTCACCTTGTGACTGCAGGGACAACCCTCTCCACTCGTGTCCTTCAACAGCCACAGGACCCTACTAAAACATCTCAACTGCAATGCTTTTCCTTTTAAAGGGTGGGGCATCCAATCTGCCTTGGTCTTCATAAAATTTTATACAGAAAGTCCTAAATTTGGTGTGTTTCTGATCAGTATCAGTCCCCACAGTGCTGTGGAGCCCCTGTGCCTTGCAGATGAACACAAGACCTTGTCTTAATGGGGATACTTTTTCCTTCAGCACACTGGTAGGGACACAGATTTCAGCTACTACCAACAAAAATGAGAATTATAACCAAGGAAAAAATGTAGCCTTGGCTCTAGAGAGGCCAAAATGATTTATGACATCAAGCCCTAGTAAAGGGAGTAATACTCTGAAGGGAATGTGTGAGCTCAGCCCTCACTCACATCTTCTGTGCCCACTCCTAATTACTTCATTTATGACTGGAAAAGTGTTTTAACAGACAAAATTAATTATTTTGAATAATCCTTCTGAATATGATATGCATTTTAATTGTATGCACCCCGTCATTAATTAAAGTTCTCTACCTTTTGGTGCATTCATTCAAAGATTGTACCAGTGACAAAGCAACAACTGCAAGAAGATTGTTTACTAAAATTAAAAATACAGCTGAAGGGTTAATATACTCTTGTGACACACTTGAAGTAATGCTAAAATGTTTTCATTCGAGTTTTTACTAGACATTATTTTTCCACTCTTTAAAATCAATCTCTTTGTTCCAGGAACACATTTCCTGTCAATAAAATGAAAAATGATATAGATTTAGGAGGATAGTGGTCTCAGCGTAGCATCTCTCATATTATTATTCCAGTATCATCTGTTACAAAGTAAGACCAATTCCCACATCTAATTACAAACAGGATTTCAGAGTCATTAAACAAAATACATTTCCATTAGTGCTGCTGTAAGAAGATAGGGGAAAAAATGAAGATTAGTTCATGCTGCACCTCTGTTTTTCAAGCTTTGAAGATTTAGACCTCTGCACTCTGAGACTATAAATTTGTAAAGGATCTGAAAGGTGACAGACATGTGAAAGCTCTCAATTCTCCCCCGTTTAGCCATACCATTTACATTTTGTCATTAGTTTATCTTCTGCTGCACTTAGTTCTGATAGCAGATATGGCAAGAATCTGGAGAGGTTGTTTATGATCACACAGTGTGCACCCAGGGGTATTTGATTTGGTGTTAGGCAGGGCTTTTTAATAGATATGAATCTTTAGTAGATATGAATCTATAGATTTGTTCCAGCAAAAGTTAGAAATCACAGTAAGGAATCCTGTCTTTATTTAAAAAAAAAAAAAAAGTACTTTATTCTAGGGAAAAAAGGGACAACAGTTCTTTGACTTCAAATAAGATAACCAAAATATACCAAGGAAACAGATTGTGTGAGATGTTTAACTGCTGAAATATAAACGTACAAGTATATATATTCTCCATTTGTAAACACTTATCAGTATCTAATATCTAATTGTCATGAATCCATTTAAAATATGCCCTTGGGAATTACCCACTCAAAAAGCATTCACACAATCCAGAGCTTCATGAGTTAATAACAACTTTTCTAAAAAAGAAGACAATATAAGACAAAACCTAAATTTGCTTGATCTTTAAACCAGTTTACATTCTCTCAGGATGCTATAAAAACACAGTTAATTTCATCATGTGTAAGATAAGCATCAAAAACCTGAAAAAGAATTCCTCTCACAGAAAAAGATGCCTCAGTTACAGAGAGGAGGACAGAGAATTTCATTTTCATAACTCTTCTGGACTTATATCTCTTTTATTAGTTTTAAAACTAAAGCCAGAGCTACTTCACATTTCTCAGAGCTGGGTGTCAGTCAATCCAAATACATAAATATTAGCTGATGTGTCAACAATTAATGTGTGAATCATTATCTACATTTACTACAAAGTATCTATGTTCAAATTTAAATGAATACTTTAAAAATACAGGTAAATTATTCACATGTATTCAATAGGTAACTGCTTAAGAATGTATCTAAAATGGGACATTAAGGTAAGTTTGCAGATAAAAAATTCACTTTTGTACTCCATTGAAACTGAGGTTCACTAAAGCCTTTTAAAACTCTTGGTACTAAACCTTGCCCAGTGCTGGGGTAACACAGCACAAAATATCCACTGACATTCACTCTCCAAAAAACCACAGTTTGCCAAAGAAATAGATACCTGCATCTTATTCCCAAGCCTCCCACATGGAGAGTGGGTTCTTGGGATAACTGAGAGGGCCCCTGGAAGTATCCCATTAGGAAGGAACAGGAGAGAAATGAGCACAGTGCAAACGAGGTACAACTGACCCAAACAAACAGCATTTCTCTTCCTGGTTAATGCTTGAGGAGTTGGATCTTAAAAATACAACAGCACATCCACCTTCTCCTCCAGGACTATCAGTGCCTGGCCCCAGGGAATTCCCTGCTCCTGTCACTCCCCAGTCATGGATCTTTCCTGACAAGCAGCACTGGGGAAAGCTTTTTAAAGCCCCCATGTCATGAGAATTTCTGAGTTTCTTCACTCCACTTTCACTGAAAAAGCTCCAATAAACTTCATCATCACTTCCATGTGGGTTCAGCAAAGTTCCATGAAAGCCCAACTCCAAGGCTAAGCATGGAAGCACACCCTGAAATCACCAAGTGTCACCACGCCCTGGATCTCCTTCAGGTGTGATGTCTCTGAGTGAAACCCCCCCGTGCAGATCCTGTCCCTACAACAGGGGCCAAACATCCCCTGTGCCTCCTCACCTTCCCACCTTCCTCCTCACCATCACCAGCACTTGTACTACCCACAAAAATAGCACAGAGGCCTCAATTTTTAGGATAAAATGTTTTAATGTGACTGCTCAGGCTGGAGTCAAATCTGGTTTTTGGATGCAACAGCACAAAACCCAAAACATGTTAAATTCTCTTTTGCTTCAAGACTGCACATATCCCTCCTGGCCAAAGGACAATTTAAGAAAATTCATAACTGTTTCAGAAAATGCATAATTCTCTGCTCAAGTAACACAAAAATACTTGCCTTAACAACAGGAAAAATTACTTCATGAAATCTACATGGTGCTCAAGGATTAAAAAAACCTGTTCTCTGGTCTTGTCATTTTTACATTCTTACAATAAAATAACAGCCTTGGCATCCTGCTTTTTAGAGAAAAGACCTACCTCTTTTGACTTTTCAAGCACTTGAAAATTTTAAAAGAGAAAAACTAAAAAATGCTGACCGTGTAATAGCTGGGTATTCATGGTGGGTGGAGAACATGAAAGGTTACAATATGGATCTGTGCCTACGCGTTTCTTTTCAACTTGAGCAGCATCCTCCTGCTTCTGCTAACTCGGCAATCATACAGCTGACAGATTTCTGGGTTTTCTAAATAATGCATGGGATTTTCTTTTAACATGTCAGTGCAAAAGTATCAATTCTGCCCCTGTGTCGTTTGTGATGCTGATTTTCCTTGACAGCATTCCATTAAACCAATGAGTTTTTTCCCTCCTGATGGTTCCTTAAATATTCCTCCGAGTGATGTATTTGTGGTTTTTTAAACAGATTGTGAAGGATGTTTGCATTTGTGAGAAAACTGCATGGCAGGTACTGAAGGGAAAGAAGGATAAAAAGATAACACTTTTTTTTTTTTTTTTCTATGAGAGAGCTTTTTCTCTGATCCTCATATGCCAAAAAGCTCGGGTGTTTCTCCTTTCTTTTCTGCCTAACTTAGCTCCTTGTCTGGAAATTAAGCAACAAGCCTCTACATACAGAATAACATTTTGACTTCCTAAGGAAATACCACTGAAACATTTAGTACTGTTTGATATCTCTCCTGGGAAAGCAAAACACATTTCTTAAATCATGCATGCTAACTCCAAAAGCCACCAGAAGGAAATACCTGCTTTATTCTTTGCTCTGAGGTTCTGCACACACAGCTCCTGTCACGACTGCCATGCACTGATCCTTCCCGACTCAGACATCCAGGTAACATCACCCAGTCTCTATTTCACAATCTGTCCTATCTCACACTTGTACACATCACCTGCTGCCATGCCATTAAAAAGAAAAGCTCAGATTTCAGCTAAGTTCCAAATCCCCCTAAGCAATGACATGTTAATTTCCAGAACACACTTCACCTGATTTTAGCGCTGCACGATGATGAAGGAGCTCATCTTTGTCAACAGCTCTGTGCAACCAGAGAGCTTTTGTTCTATTTGTCTTATTTCTACAGAACAGATCTGGCTGTGTGGCTGGGCTGGGAGTGAGCAGGAGTCAGCTCCAGCTGAAAATCCCAAGAGGAGCAAAAAGGCCACAACCACTCCTGGCAACCCTCAGGTGCCACCAGCAAAAAGTGTCATCTCCAAGGACTCACCTAGAGGACCCAAAGAAGGAGGAACAGATCACAAAAGACTTAATGGTCACTGAGAATTTGAGATTCCAGAGGGATGCATTTCTCCTATATCCAGGCACTTTTTGTCCCAAACTACCTGGTTCTCCAAATTCAACCTTCCTGCCCAGATACCACCCGAAGATGGAGAGGGACACTAAGCCCCAAGGAAGAGCCAGCCCAGGTCGGCTGGACTGTGGGGCCAGAGAGGCTCCAGTGCCAGATTAAAGAGGAGATTTTCAACTGCCAGAGAAGTTTTGCTTCAACACTTCATATGATGAGTAGGAAGGTGCAAAAAAAATCTCTTTCTCTTCTGCAGAGAGAGTGGAAGGAGGACATCAATGTTCAAATGTATAACGGCATTCTTCACAGCACTGTGAACTAAAGCATTGCTTCAATTAAAAAAAATCTGCAAATTAAACTTTTGGGGGAATTTTCCCCCCTATATTTTCAGTATTAACACTTCCAGCATTTGTTTTTAGCAAGTTATTTAGAATATCCCACTACCAAACTCCACCACTACTGAGATTATGGTAACATCATGAAAAAGGGGTAGGTAAGACCTGATGGCAAAAAAACCACCAGCTGGATTACAAACAGGAAAAGAAGTGGCACATTTATCCCCCCGTCCCTTAGACACATTTGTAAGGTTCAATTCCACACCTGAAATTTATAGAGAACAATATAATATCTGAGGAATTAGTCACTGATTTTGTTAAATTGAGTTAAGAGTTCAGAACTTAAACTGACAGGACAAATTCGGGCTTCAGACAGAGAATTCTTAAAAGTTTCCATCATGATAATGATGCACAGAGGAAGAAACTGGAGAAGTGACAGGCTAGGCATCAGTAAGAAGCAAACCCAAAATTATTTCATACTTCACCAGATACAGATGGGGATTGAGATGAATATGCCAAGACATCCTCAACACTTTATTTCTATTATACTAATGGCCTGTATATAATGACACACTTGCAAAAA
The DNA here is from genome assembly GCA_013397555.1 of Urocynchramus pylzowi. Classification (NCBI taxonomy): domain Eukaryota; kingdom Metazoa; phylum Chordata; class Aves; order Passeriformes; family Fringillidae; genus Urocynchramus; species Urocynchramus pylzowi. The sequence continues at coordinate 450,273 of VZRH01006244.1, forward strand.
AATCTGGCAATAAAGCTTCACGACTTAATACTGCTCAATTACATTTTTAATTTAAAATAAACAACAGCAAAAAGAGAGTATTCCAATCATCTATCAGACTGTGGGACGAGCAGGAAGGCACATATCCAAAAGTGAAATATGTAGTAGCATTGTAGGAAGTCAATGTGTAACACTGAGGTAAAAACCCAACTTAATTGTTTTAAGTAAAACTGCAATCCTTTGAGTCTTTGTTACTGCAAAAAGAAAAAAAAAATCAAAGGAAGCAAAAGGTCCTCGGCTCTGTACAACCATATTTCTGATTTGACAGCTACAATTATAATCATTCAGACATCTATTTCCCACAAACTCTCCACAGCCATAACCTTTAGTGATTAATTATAAAGTTCCAGGAGCAATAGTACACAGACTAATTTCCTAAAACAATAAAACACAGAATTTCTCATTTGGAGCTAAATGAAACACGAACAGGTTGTTATTCATGCTGAAATCTAGATGCAGAGTCATGTTGCAGCCATTACAGAAGCTATTAAACACAACCTCAAATCAAAGAAACTGTAGGTCTCTCTCCTAAAAGAAAATGTTTTTCTCACTTATGAGGCTTCCGACTCCTTTGCTCTGTTCCTTTCCACCTCTTCTTAGCAAAAAAAAATTTCAAAATTCAATTTTCTTCCTCATTTCACATCCCCATTTTATTTTTAATAGTCTTTTAACCTGTAAGTCTAGAGCAAAGCAAACAGTTGGTGAAGGTTTCATGCACACGGAATTATCCTGGTGTTCCCTTCAGAGCAGATCAAAGTTACAACCTGTGTATTAACTTCTAAACAAAATTCCTACTCTCTTCATGCCACACCAAGCAGTTTTCTGCAGTGAGTGTTTGATAATTCTTCAGTATTTTATTTGGTGAAATGTACCTTTTACACTCTTTTCATGGTGGCTTTCCATTCTGACACATCCTGTTCAATGTAAATCTTTGTAATGTGACCCAGCAATAAAGGAGGAATCCACATCTTACAAAAATTATCCCAATGCTCACATTGTACATATTGGAAAGAGAAGAAATTGGGATTTTTAATAGGATTAGCACTAGTTCTTTCTGATAAGGACTTATTGCTCTGCCTGCAAGCAACACTGGCACTGAAGCCAGAAAATTTGCTCTTGGCAATTTTACTGCACCAGGCAATGAAAAGGGAAAAAAATTGAGGAAAGATCTGTATGGAACTGCCACCACACTCTTATTCTTGGGTCCCACTGTAACTAAAGTCAGTGGGAATTTTTTCAAATATTTAAATTGGTACTGAGTTGGTTGTAGAAACCATTGAATGCTAAACCACAGAAAACTCCCCTTTAAGGTGCACACTCTTGATGCACTGTCCAAAGGCTGGTGTGACAGTCCCCAAAAAACTTCCTGTTCCATATGGTACCTAAAATAATCACATTAATGTAGATTCTCCCCACATGAGGTACACAAATTCTGCCCTACCAGGTAACACACAAACCTATGAGCATTCAAATTAAACTTTTGTACAGCAGCTTTTAAAACCCCCATACTAATCCGACATCTTTTCTGTATGAAGCTTCCTTACTCTTTTGTAGTAATTCCATCTTCAGTCCTTTTTCTTAGCATTCAGTGAACTTTCAGAATTCATTCTGAACTTCATACAAACTATTTCAGTTACAACCACTAAATAGGATTTTTCAGTGCTTTTTTTTCTGAATTCAATGTGCACTAATTGATTAGGGTCTGAGAGGTGAATAAGAAATACACATCCTACAGAACAGGAAGCTGGGGAAAGGTTTAATGCATGAGTTAGAAGCCAGATTACTTCAAATACAGATGAGTACACAAAATTAGCAAAAGGCAATACCACTTTTGGAAAGACTGCTTTGTGCATAATTTGTCATGAATTCAAAGTTATTCCTTTAGAAAATGAGTCTAAGACCTCCCAGCTGCTGCTTTATTGGTCTAATAAATTACCATTTTGCTGGGAGGATGCACATGCAGCACACAGCAGGCAGGCTGTGCCTTCGGAGCCCGGGAATGCCGATGGGAGAGCAGGATGCCACGGGCATCACTCTGTGCCTCTCCTCTTGGACTGGAAATGGAAACAAACAAAATCTGGTCTCCAAGTGGCAGAAGTGTAGGAGGCAGTGAGGCCAGGGGAAACTGCCCTTATTGTAACAGGTATCAGAGACAAAATGGATCTGTCTCATTCCAGGTTCCCTACACTGACCAAGTAAAAATCTCTTCTATTCACCTGGAAGGATATCAGAATAAACAAAGATTTCCTCTTGAAAGGATTAATTTTGACTTCACCTTTGAACCCTGTTCTTAGGGAAGTGGGACTGGGGGAGCTTAGTTTAAATCTGTATTAATGTTTATACAGCACATGAACACGATTCATGCCAGGGCCTCCTGTCCAAGGTGATTCCAGCCACAGCCAAGGATTATCACAAACCCCCTGCCCAGCTGGGCTTTGAAAATCCCCATCCAAGGAAAGAACAAAATGCAGAAAAGCCATAAGTTGGTGATGGAACATTCCCTGCCTTACCTTTCTCCAATGACCTGTGGAACTCAGGAGTTCCAACAGCCAGGCTAACAGTTTGGAAACCTTCCATCATTTACTGGAAAGCTCCAGACAATGTCAATGCCAATGGAGAAATCTTTTGTTACTCCAGATGTATTTAGGGGGCACTTTAAAAGGTCTGTATCCTAATGATGATGAACCTTTACCAGTATTTTTCAAACTGGTGAAGGGAGCTCTTAGGGGGAAAACTGGAGGAATATGGAGGAGTGAGAGCACTAATTTTGATTTAGCACTGATAGGGCAAAGCTTTCAAAATACAAGAGCCCAAGAATTTGAGATCCAGGTGCTGAGAGCTCCAGGGCAGCTCAGGGGCACAGCATCCCTTACCTGCATTAGAATTGAGCTCTTCATTTTCTGACTCGGTTCCATTTTGACTCCCACTTCCATGAAGGCTGTTCATGGCCATAAGTTTCATTTTCTGTAGCTTCATAGCCTCTGCCATGGCAGCTGCTGTCAGACCTAGAAAAATATAAATAAATAATATGCAGTGTCAGATTGTACAATGTGGCACTGCAAGTATGAACAGAACATTCCTTTTCAGGAAGAAAAAGTCACATAAATTCAATGGCCATTCTTAGTCCAGTTACGTAATGCTATCCCTGAACACCATCTTTGTTTTAAAGTCAAGCCACTTCAATACACCATTCTGAGAACTAAAAAAAAAAATCTTTCATGTTTATTTTTCTTTTTAACATGTATAGCACAAAGAAATATTTATTTAATGGCATCCCTTTTGATTATACTTTTAAATATAATTTCCCGTCACTTTGATCACCTTGTCACTTTGATCACTTTCTGCTTGACTTATTTAGCTGCAACAAAATTTCCACATGCAGAGTAAGATACAGTATTCCTTAATTTCAACAGTTCAAAGCAAATTAACATGTATAGTACAGCATTCATTGTTCTATTAAGCATCCAAATGTTTTTGTCCTTTTGGGAATTTGCTGGTTTGGATTAATATTATTGAAACATGAAAATATTACATTGGAAATGTATAGAAAAACAGAATATGGATAATTACAGAATCAATCCCACTTTTTCTGCTGGACCATTAAGACCAGCAGAAATTCACAGAATTAAGTGGAGTATTTGTAGAAGGTTTTCAAATTACTAGAACCCAATTAACTTCCAGTAGTAAAAGAGAAGAAGCAGAGTAACATCAGGCTACAGTTTACCATAATTATAATAATTTTTAAAAATTACTTAGATTCCCAGTTTTTTTCGTAAGTGTGAAGTTTTTAAGTTTTATCATTTTGGCTTGGTCACGAAATAAAGAATCAGATTTTCTTCCAGACAGTACCAAATTACTTTTATTCTGGGTAAGATGTGACTGAAAATAATCTGAAGTTCTTGCAGGAAAATCCAAGAGATATGGGTACAAAACCAAAAATATCTCTACAGGTACAATTGTTTATTCATTCAGGTATGGATTAAATGGGCTTTTTCTTCCCCTCAGTACAGCAGGACTTGCTTTTATTATTTGCTACCTAGTTCCACAAAATCACTGAATTGCATTTATTAAAACCCATGATTTTTTTTGGTGGTGGTGCCTGTTCTAGCAACCCACTAAAATATCATACATCAAACCAGAATTAAATAATCTTTCTCTGGAAAGCATTGCTTACTGAGAGATTTAGATACTGATTAAAGGGAACTAATAATTTTCACACCCTATCCATAAATTATAACACTCTCCTAAATGCTGCTAAGAATTTGACATTCAGATTAGCTCTGCTGCTCCTCTAAAGGGCTGCACAAAGTTCTCATTATTTCAGAAAGGTTTAACAAAGGAAGCAATCCAGGACTGCATGGAGAGGGACACCTTTCATCACACATGGACACAGCAATCTGGTCAAGTTCAGCAAAGATATTCTGACCATCACCAATATTTTTGCCTTTTAGGTTATTTAATGCAGCCCTCACTTCACACAAAAGACCACTACGTTGTAATTTTTTTTCAACACCCTTTAAAGTTCTTTTACAAATGCTACAGGTTTTTCATCAAGCAGATATAAAATCCTGATGTTTAAACTCCTGGTTTTATCTGAGACACTCTCACTTAATCCATCACAGAATACATCTTCAATGATAAAACTCTCCACACACTTTCTGGAGAAGATGAAATAGACTGCAACTTTTTCACTTTTTTTTTTCTTCGGGAAAGGAAGTGGGATTGCTCTTTGAGTGAGTTTTACATTATTTTCAGGAAGTAAAAAAAAAATAAGCATCATCACAGTTCTGAGGAATGTTTTCAAGATTTCCAGGCACCTTTTTCACTTTCTATTTTTAATCCATTTGCAAAGATTTCACATACATTTTAATGGTTACAAAAATATAGTGCTGGAACATGGAGTTTTTTCTTCTAACATTTTATCATTTGTATGTACCCAGGGATGCACAGATTAACCAATATTCCAGTGTTTTCATCAGGGCCAGTTTTTATACAGGTTCTTGATATAGATTGGAAGCCATGAAATTTAATTAAGTATCTAAACAGTAAAGAAACTATTTGTAAGGAGGTAAATAGGGAATGCAAGAAAATTCAGATCTTTAGTGAAATGTTCAGAGGAAAGACAAGAGAAAAAAATTATCCAGGGCACTGAATTAAAAAAAAAAAAAAANAAAATTTCCCAAAACCTTCCACTGAACAGTTGTATCAGAAGTGTAATGAAGGCAGAAAGGTACCACGGCACAAACAGAAAATAATAAACACAGTCCCCAAATCACCACGATGAGGCCTGCAGAAATTAAAGGTAATTATTGTCAGGCGTTTCTGAGCTCCCTAACCAGACACAGCTGCCATAAGGACACCAGCCAAGAAACAGTGATGGATCAGAAAACTCTGCTGTGCCATCTGCCACACCAAAGTCACTCCACTTCAGCAGCAAGAGTTTCAAGAGTAAAGCACAGCCCTAGTGCAGAAAGCACCAAGGTCCTGCACAGCCATGCACAAGCTTGAAGACAGAGCTGAGTTTATCTTTAAATTCAGTGTCTGCAAAGTCTTTATTCTCTCACTAACTCCCCAGTTTATATAATTTCTTACTTGAACTAAAAGTCACAGAATTTGTCTGAGGCACTTTAAAAACATAATTCTTCAGCATCTCTGAGATAACAAATTTGAGGCTAAAGCAAATGTGTTCAGCAGTAAGGGGGTGCTGCCAATTCAAATTATTCAAAAAACAGAAAAGAGGCAGCATTGGCATAGCCTTCAATTAGGTACCACCATGGCTAATGTTACTGGAGCCATTATTTAATTTAACTATTAATAAAACTCCTTTCTATAATTGACTCAGCTTGGGTTAGCTGTGGAGAAGAGGGCTGTTCTTCAACTGACTTATCTAAGGATCTACAAAGAACTGAAGAATCATTTCCATCCTCTTGGATGAATCATTATCAGCAGCAGAATCTCACTTAGAGCACCTCACTTTGAAAGATGTCCTGGGAACTGCTGTAACATACACATCTAACCCTGTACTTCCCCCTAAAAAAAAACAAAAAAGGATTGCTAGGAAAACCCACGTGCTGGATTACATACTTCAAAGCTTCTGGTTTTTCCTGTCCATTTACACTTTAAATTTTCCTTTCTTCAGTTATCTTCTGCCAGCTGCAATCAGTCAGGGAGCAGCCAGGAAATAAACTGTGGACATTTGTTGTCAAACAGGGACATCCTTCACAACACCACAGCACAGGAGGAGTCTGGGCACATCAGGATGGTTTCCTGGCAAGGCTGCCCACAGCCCCATGGAGGGGCTGCTGCTGCTCCAGTAGCCCCAGTAGCCCCAGTTACCTGGGCTGGCAGGGAGCAGCTCCTGGTGGGATCTCTGAGAGAAGCAAGGAATCTGGGAGCTGTGTTCTGTGCCCAGAGACCTGATCCCAAGTGCTCAGGAGCTCATGGTGTGCATGGCAGAACCAGCAGCTGCCATCTGTGATCTGCTGCTTGTGAGCCCAGCTCAGCCAGGACACTCTGCACCCTCCCTCTGACAAATTCTGCTGCACAGCACAGGGGTTTATAGAATAATAAACCAAATATTTACCACAATAACCCGTTCAAGGATGCACAAACCACACACTTCATGCACAGGTTGCACTGGAGGAAAATTCTGCAGTTGTATTCTGGACAGACAGATCAGACCTAAGAACCAAACCATTTGCAAATGAACAGTCTGGATCCAAACTAGGGCTGTTCTCAGCTGGCTCACAGGGCATTGCACCACCCTGGGGAGAACCCAGTGCTTGGGGTACTGGAGATGAGCAGAGCCTTGGCTGCTCTGCACCCCCTGAGCACATCCTCTGCTCCTACAGCCACAGGACCTGCAGCACCTCGGAGCCTGAGAGCCCCAGAGAGGCTCCTCCAGCCCATCAGGTCATTAATTGTTTACTCACACATCCCCATCACAGACTCCTGAAGGTTACTCCTCGGTGAAGTCTCAGGAATTACTTCAGGAGAAGCAGCATTTTCCCTGCATGGCCCAAAGGTCACAGCCCCAGGTTGTTTGCTGGGTCCCATCACAGGGCAGTGCTGACCCACCCCGAGCACCAGGGGACAAGGGGACCGAGTCTCTTGCCCCCAGTAATGTCACAATTTATTCCTCAGCAAATACTTTCTGGTGTTTGGATAAGGATCCCAAAACTCAACTACATTCTGCTGGTGCCTTGGGTGCAAGTGACTCCTGCACATTTAACCACTGCCCAGGCACTGAAAATTGGATTTTGATGGTGAATACAAGGGCTCTGAGCTTTTCAGGTGACCCTGAGTGTCTGCTAATCTCATACTCGAGCTCCAGCTATTTTTTTCCAGTTTCCTGATTAGTCAGACTGAGCCTCTCCTTCATATTAGTTTGAAAGCTTTTCTGTCAAAACTGTGAACAAGTAAATTAACTAAAGGAGAACTATGAGTAATCAAATCCTGAGGTTTGCAATTAATTAAATGAAATGGTGAGTCAGTGAACTGAAAAATGGTTTTATATTAAAACAAAACATCTAATTAAATTAACAGTCAACACATTGCAATTAATAATATTCAAAAGGAAAAATGAAACTCAGTTTAGCTGTGCCGTATTATTTCAGTATAACAGTCAAGCATTGTGCATTGGCTTGTTTATTATTTGCATTCAAAGCTGCTATGGGTCAAGCATGCTGTGCTAAAACAGCAATGATAAAATATCTGGTACCATGAAATGTCAGTATGAGAGACCATATTGCCAACAGTGAAAACAATCCTGAAACCTCCAACAAATTAGGCTTTCCAAGACTGAAAAGGAACACTCACTTTAATTAAAATTAATAAATGAATATATATTATATACTTTACATTTTCAGAATGCCTGCAAAATTTTACTAATTAATTAATTTTAAAAATCAGGCTGGGATGTGAAGGTTTCTCTAGCTGAAATGAATCATCCTTGCTTAGTGATAAATAGGGAGACAAACCCATCACTACACAAAGGACAGTGAAACTGAATTCTTAGATAAGAACAGTAAAATGCCCAAAGTCTTAAAGCAGTTTGGGACGGGTCCAAACTCCTAAGTCTTGTTTTCTGCAGATGTTTTTCATGTTTGTGAACTGACTCCAACAGCAGCAGGAAGGTTTAGCTCCAGTGCATGTCCTGTTCTCAATGGTCAGTGAAGGTACCCTGGCTACAACCTGGGAATGGTCACAATAATCCTTCAGTGTGCATCATCTGAGAGACCCAAGGATGGAACCAGGGAGTAACTGGTGAGTAACTGGTGAGTAACTGGGCACTGCAGGCTGGGGATGGATTTTGGAGAGCTCTGTGTCGGGCTGGGCTGTGGGAGCATCACCCCAGAACCAGGAGGGCACCTGGAGAAATCCAGGACATTCATCTGACACTGCCCAGCTGAAATTAAGCCAAGAGCCAAGAAATGCATCACAACACTGGAGATTCTTTCATCTGCTCTTACACCTGCAGCCAGTTGTTCTGATATTACAACCTCATTTCAAAAACACGTTATTTCCCGTTTTGCAACAGGAAAACTGACAAATGACAGCAAGAACTGGTTTTATCAAGAAAACATTTGAAATTCTGTATTTATCATGCTGCATGATCAAGGCAAAGGAGAAAATGAAGACTCCTTGATTTATCTTAAGGGGGCTTGGAGCAACTTGGTCTAGTGGAAGGTGTCCCTGCCCATGGTGAGGAGTAGAATGAAATGACCTTTAAGGTCTCTTCCAACATAAACCAATCCAGGATTCTTGGATTCTCTAACCAGTTAATGAAAGTTGAGAAACTATTGAAGATGATCCTTATCAAAACATTTCAGACAATACTTAAAAAATTTTGAGTGGCCTAACATTTTTAAATACCACCACTTCAAAATGTCAAAAACATTATACTATGGCAAAAGAATCCTACTGAGGGGGAAAAAAATCCAAACAAGTATTACTCATATTTATCAGGAATTGTGAGAAATTAATCTTTCACAGAGAAGCTCCAATCATCTTGAAAATGTCACAGTCTTTTCTTGAGGGACTTGATTCCTTGCTTTTGTGCAGTCCCTAAATATTCCCCAGGTAACTTCCCCTTCTGCAGCTGCTGGATGGGGACAGACCCACAGACAGGTCTCTTCATCCCACACAGGTCGATGGATGCTCCATCACCACCCAGGCAGTGATGCTGGGGAAAACACTGATAATGCCATTTCAAGACTTTGCCAAATGCTCAAGGGATCAGAATTAGCATTGCACAAATGTTTCTGAGTTTCTGACGGCTTGATTCTGCAATCCTGGTAATTTCTGTTTAACATGGTGTGCTCGCTCACCTCACTTTAAAATACAATTTCATGCAAAAGTTCACACAAGCATAAACAAGATTAAAACCTCCAAACATCAAAACATCCCTGCTACTCTGTGGAACAATTCAAAGAAGCAACAGGTTGTCACTCTCTAATTTCACACATATTTAGACAGTAGCAAGAGCCCTGATTCTTACAAAATCTGGGTGTCTGCTTTAAACACGGGGAGAGTTCCAGATGCTTTCATCCCATGTCTGCCTCTATTATTTAAGCTTCTCACCCTACTCATAACCTCTGTCCTGATCTTATCCTCCCTGACATTCATCTGAAAGACTGGAGACATTTTTAACGTGAACATTTTTCATCAAGTACCTGGGCTATTTTATATCCTCCATCCACATGAGGAGATGATGAACCAAGAGCTGCCAGATTTCCCCTCTAGACCCAAGGGGCTCAGTTAGAAGCACACAGAAATTTTAATCCCAAATTTCTGCCTACATCTGTAAGATGAGCACTCCTGTTCAAGCTGATGCACAGCAAACCCAGCTGTGTATTTTACAGTTGACTTCCTATCCAAAAAGGCACCTGCATCCCATGTGAAACCAAACTGCAGCTTCCCCTTTTGGAGGGAAAAGGGAAAATCAGAACTTCAAAAAGCACTGAGAGGGTTACATGGCTTTTTTTTCCATAATTCTTACAGTGGCTCTCATGAGAATTGATTAATTTAGTGACATTTTCTGCTCTTTTTTACAATCTCTGTCATGAGAATGATTTGTCAAGGCTGTAATGCCTAATACTTTTAGTATTCTGCACTACTGTGACCTTTACCTTCTTCTGTATATTTGACTGACTGACCACCCCACTTTGGAGGTACAGCTTTCAGAAGATGGAAGCACACACCAGACGCAGCAGCCATTGAATTATCACTGAAAAAATCACAACCCCTTGATAACTTTTACATTCTTCAGGGCAGACCTGATGCAATTTTAGTCATGTCATTGAAACTTTTAGACACAAAATGGGAACTTACAATATGGAATGTATTTAAGCAGTGTTTTCGAACATCAAGAGAGTGATAAATTTATGCATAAGGACTCTGATTTCACTAAGTTAAATTATTGTTCATAATCACCCAAACTCTCAAACTATCTGCTTATGCTTCCATAATGCTGTCACAGACCAAAGATTGCAATTCTATGAGATAAGGACTTAAAAAATTAAAAATGAAACCAGAAATGTGTTAAATTACCTCCCTGAGAGCAACACAAAATAAATTCCATTTACAGGAAAAAAATATTAACTCCAAAGTGCTAAACATTCAGAAGTCACAGGAAAGAATGGTGGTTACCAACAGCATCTGCTTCTGACTGGAGGACTTTGTTATCCATTTTAGAATATTCTTGGGTTCCTGGGAACCTAAAATTATATTATCAATATATTAAACCTCACAGTCCTCATATTGATCATGCACAATCTGTTACTCTTCTGTAATTACAGAAGTCTGCCATGGTGCACGTGCTGCCATGTGAAATAAGAATTTGCTGTTGTTTCTTTTTTCTCCACATTTATTCCTTTCCCATTACATCAGTTTCTGTCAGCTTCAAGCACCTGTCCATAAGCAGTAATGAGAGAAGGGAAATGGCAGAAGTTTTTGGAAGTCCTTTCAGCTAAGTACCAAGAAGTCTGAAAGCTTATCTGGAGCTGGCACAAATCTCTTGAGTTTGTAAAACTAATTGGGCTGGAAGGTCTTCTGGGAATAAGGATATCTTTGTGAGTGATTTCAAGCTACTTCCTACTTGTGACAGGAAAATACCATACAAATATTTGTTTTGTATCAGATGACACATGGCAGCTACATCCCAGCTGTCTCAATCCACACTTTTAAAATGGTGTATTTCAAGGATTTTAAGTGAATAGTGAGTTCCATAAATTCATCATGCTAGAATATTTCACAAAAAGCCTCAACACACTGCCAGGAACAGCACTGCTGGTAGAGGCTGGATTATTCAAGTATGGTTTTCAAATTTGTACAATCATCCCCTACATGCTGCTGCTTCCACATAAGCCATTCTCAGGACTCTGCCAGAGCAGAGATGGAATGCTCTGATCACACACAACTCTTGGTTACTTAAGGCTGAGAAATCTGTGGCCAGTTCATAAAACCCACAAAAAAATTATGCTTATTTGAAGCACAATAATCTAAGCAATGAAAAGAGAGAGCCCAGACACTCCTCTCCAAATGGCATTTAATTAGCACAACCTCAAAAGATTCAAGTTTGAAAGCAGCATCACTTAGGAACAGAAATTCCAGGAATGCTCTTCTGAGACCTATAACCACTCTGCAATTCTGGCTGTTGAATTAAAGCAAAATATTCATGCTTTAAGATCATTTGAAAACCCACAACTTACTCATAGTGAGAAATATTCAGGGATGGCATTAGGGGATCTCCAGCTTCAAGCAGAACCTATCACATTTAAACTTACTGTAGTCAGACAAAATAAGTAGAATGTAGTGCACAAATGTAATTTTCCTGGAATAGCCAATCCCCAAATGAATACTCCATTAATTGCTCAATGTAAAATAAAATAACATTTGGGGGAGCAGGGATCTCTACCTCTTTAAATGAGGACTCCACGTACTGCCACGTTATGATCTCTTTATACACTTGTGGCTCAACAACCCTGTTGGGTTTCTGGTTTGTTTCCCATTTCAGAGAGTGGAAAACCACATTCCCCCAAAGCAGTCACAGCCTGATCTCCACACAGAGCTCAGAAATGCAGCTTTTGCCACCAAATCCCTTCCACCAGTGCTGGTTGTGGAAAGAAGGACCTTGTGGTACCCTGGCACTCAGGGTGTGAACCACGTTGTTCTCCTCTGGAAGAAGGAAAGGAGATGCTCTGGATGAGTTCCTTCCAGTTCCAGCAGGGTCTGGACAATCCAAAGGACAAAAAACCCGAGGAAGGACAAGCTCCCATGCAATGCTCCAAGCTGCACAGCAAATTCCTGTGGCAGGAGCTGCCCAGACACCTCCCAGGGCTGCGCTGGTGCTCTGGGCTCCTCTGTGAGCAGGTGATGGATTTGTGCAGTCCCAGACTGCACAGGGAAAATGAGGAGGCTGCCCACAGGCTGCAGAAGCAGGTTTAACTCCAGGGAATGTTCAGAGCACAGGTAAAGAAACAAAAGAGCCCTGTTTTCCTCTGAGGCATGAATGAATGACTATTGATCCCACAGCCAGGGAGTGAGGAGCGTGATTGTGGAGGACCTTTACTTTCTTTTCTTCAGCATTTTTTTTTTTACTTCTGATCATTCTGATCTCTCTGTTTTTAAGTTACTTTCCTACAGCTTTGCTGAAGCTTATTCATGCACATTCACTTGCACAAATAACACGGGAGACAAGTAATTTAGTCCCAATAGGTTAATATCACCTTTGTTTATGAAGTTATGCCAGAATAGCTATTTCCATTTTACGCTGTGCAAGGTAAAGAACATTTTTCAAAGCTGAGACACTGACTGGAAGCTTATTTTCTTGTTCCAGGTGGTGAATAAAAATAACACGTAGAAGATGAACTACACCATTTTTAAAATCTTAAAGGATGTGTCTCTACTCATTGGTCAAGCTGAATTAACTTCCAGCCTCCAAGCCAAATGCAGGCTCAAGGAGGAGAGGAATAATTTAGTTACTGAATTGAAACACTGAGTAATATAAAATTATGCAAATATTCTCTTTGCCCTTGCAAATCTTTACATACGAACTCTACTGGTCTTTACTCCTGAGTTTGCACCAGTATAGCAGTTTCATTTCTTCTAGAACTATGGCAACAAACATTTTTAGCTCAGGTTTTGTGCAATTATTTCAGTAGTCAAAGTATGTTCAGATTTTAAAATAGACTCTCAGGATTTTTAAAATTGAAATGAAATAAATTCACTTTAAAAATAAAACTGCATTTAATATAAATGGTGTCCAAGATGTACTGAGATATTTTTATTGAATTCAGAAAAATACTGCAGGTATCTTTCATCCTGCTTTTCCAGAATTCTACATTATATAACTAACCCCTTGCAAGCATTCCTTTTACAACTATTGCACTCTGCAGTACTCAACCATTTCTCAATATTAATACTGTACTTTTTGCAGCTGTTTAGAGCTGAGAGTCTTAAATCTACTTTAAGGCATTTCCCACATTGCTAAATTCATTATTATAAAGCTATCTAGGTAATATTCCAATATATTCCCAGTAAGCATTTAACTCTGGTTTTAGAAGCTTAACATGCAAAACATCTGTCAATTTTGAAGTTTATTAAAAAGACAAATACTGCTTGTTCTATAGATATTCCTTTTAAATAAATCTTTTCAGTATTTAGCTACTATATCCTTTAATTGACATTTTCCTAACAGTAGCATTACATTGATAAGAATAGATCTAACAGACATTTATCAATTAGTATCTGAACAGCTCAGTATGCTAAATACAAATCCTAACTGTAATTTTATTCCCCTGCATATTTTTAGGAACTGGTATGTACTTAAGAAAACCTACTCACTTCCCTTGGGCTGAGGATGGATGTGACACAGACTCCCCTAATGTGAAGGAAATAAAGATGACCAAGGAACTTATTTATATTCTCTTCAGGAAATAAATAATTTGTCCTTACTTCTTTCAAAAAGCCACCAAACTGCTCACACTTGAGAAGAAAATTAACCCCTTTACTGATTAAGCACTAGGCAGCTTTGACTGGTGAAGAGAAAATTGTATTACAAATGAACAGCTACCTGTTATCAAATTACAAGGTATTTCCATCAAAGGACCCAAAAATGCAGCACATTGACCAGTTAACCTGTTTCCACTGACCTGGGGGGATTTTTCCAGTTAACAGCTTCTGAAGAATGCTGCCTTTTGATTCTTGTCTCTGACACAAAAATGATTGTCCCATTTAGCCACTGCTCTATCACATACATCAGAGAATCCTATTTACTCACACGCTACTGGAACATTAAAACACAATACTGTGATTGTCTCTGGAAGAAAATTCTAAAGATTGACTTTTTTTCCTTTTTTTTTTTTTTTTGTAAAGGGAGTAAGATCAAAAGCTAACTTTAATAGATGTTTGACTAAGGTCACACTCCTAGGAAATGGAACACTGAAGATGAAAGAGAACAAATAGATTTGGTTTTTGATCTCAGCCAAATGCATTTGGCATTGTTTAGCTTTTATAAAATCCTTCAACTTTAGGCCCTATCTGACTAAAATAAATTGGTTGAAGGTTTCAATAGTTTGGTAAGACTTTAACATGTACCAACATTTGGAAAAACATCTGAAGTATCTGACCAGATTTTTTTCTTACTGGAATGACGTCAGGTCAATTCTAAATACTGTTGTTAAGGCTAGATGTATATAAACAATTTAAAGAATATATTTTCCTAATTTTAGGCCAATTTAAAGGTTACCATCCACTAGTGCTGTAAAATCAGAACCACTAGTACTTCTAGCAAGAAATTACAGGGGAAAGTGCAGAGCACTAAGAAAAGGTATTGGATTACTCAATTAAAAAAAGCAACTGTGTTCCTAACCAAGAGTGCAGATCAGATCCTTTTTCTAAATTATTTCACATTTCTTGGGGACATCCACATTTGTAATCTAAACAGGAGTAAAAGAGGAATGGATTACAATCTACAAACTATTACTTTCAAATTTGTCAGCAGTAATGGTGTTTGCTAACTGAAGACAACTTGCTTAATTAAGGAAAAAGATGAGATAACACTCATTAAAGCAATATGCTTAAATCATTACTATTGCTAGAAAAAATTAATTATCATTAGCCACCAGAAGAACTGCAGAAACCTCTAAACCACTTGGTAGGCTACAAACTTTCCAAAGGAGTTCCACGAGCTCCGATAAAAAAATCAGTGATGGCAGGACATGCCCCAACCCCAGGGTTCAAAACCTCAGTTTTAGCATTTTGATGAAAATTAATGATTTACATCACAAATTATATTACAATAAAATTACTCTGAGTTGTGTAAATATTTTTCCTCAGAAACTCTACAGAAATTATATAAAGAGAAGAACTTCCTGCTCTTACTTTCAAATCATTCTATCACTGTATTACATCAGTGATAAGGAGCTGATAGAAAGCTCAGATACTTCTAAAGACACAAAGTCAGGTATTTATCATCATGAAATGTGACATACCTAACCAGAAGCCCTAAAAGTAGGGAAGGAAGAGGTGTTTCCCCCAAAACCTCTCTCAGTGCCTTTCTCCAGGGCCACTTAAAACTCACCCCAAAGGCACCTCGGCCATTTGCTCTCCAACCTCCAGCCACAAATTTAACCATACTAAGATTCTTTCCTTCTTTATACTCTTTAGCTCTTTAAAAGGGAAAATATCTCAAACTTTCCCCTCTTTTGTTTTAGAAGGACACGGCCTATTACACCCTTTGCTGTTATTTATTACTTTCTGTACCACGTTTCTGCTGCTGAGGCAAGAAGTGATTTGCTGAGCCCACCTGGACACGGAGACCTCTGCAGGGCAGAAACCCCACTCAGCTGAGCTCTGACCCTCCCAGGCACAGAACACCTGCACCCAGCAACATTTCAGCTATGTCACTCTCAGGTATTACAAATATGCACCTCCCTTTATTCAGTAAACCTACCTGCAGGACCTTGCCACCCATCACAAGTAAACCTGGTTCGTTTCTCAGCACCTCAGTTCACTGTCACCCAAAAAATTATACCCTCATCTTCAGATCCCACCCAGCCTCCAGTGCCAGCCAGCACTGACCCACACTACTGCAAACCTCAGTTTGGAACCTTAGGGTGAGTGATTGACAGAAAAATAATACAAATTTAAGAAGACAACTAGACTTCACACCAACACAGGAGAGCTGTTCATCATTGTTAAAATACCTTGTTTTCAAGGACAGAAAACAAGGATGGAAGCAAGCTGGATATTAGCTTAGGTGCAAACCTAATTTTAGCTAGGCTGCTATCCCCCCCACAAGGAGGGGGCTATATTATATGTATATATATGTATATATAAATAAGTAAATATATTCTTTCACTCTTAACAGTTTGATGATCAACACCCAATGTGGAATTCCTGTTTCTCCTCAGCTGAATTTCTCCAGGCATTGAAAATTTTTGATTCTTCTTGAAGCCAGGAATGTTTTCACTTCTCCACCCTTAAGACATGAAGCCCATGAAAGTTCAATAAAAACTACTTTTGTTTTAGCAGCTGAACCCTATTTGCTATTCTCTATATCCCTCAAAGGACACAAAACCCTACAACATTAATTTTACAGCACATTTAGGTATCACCAAAACAGGTCTTGGTCTCATCCATTTCACTGTACAGCAGCACAAATCTGCATCTTGCTTTTTACACATATCCCCAAGAAGATTAAGTTCATCTATCTAAAGATTAAACTGTGGAATTTGTGGTTACTGGCATTTCCAAAGAAAGAAGTTCAAGAATTAGAAACCTTCTTTATAAGGTATATTAGAAATGTGCTGAACGACAAAAAAAAAAAAAATTCAAATCAATTACTAGAATGCTAAACAAGTTATTCAGATGTACAGTAAATGAAGATATATCTTCAGTCTTCCAACTGTTCTGCTGGTAGGCTCAAGTTTCAAAATATTGTGCTTCTTAAACAAAGAAATGAATAAATTCTTTATAATCTTTTGTGTCTGGTTCTGTGCAAAAAAAGGAATTTATTAAAAAACAAGAGTGTGTTTGTGGATAAAATTTAACTTCTATCAAATAAAAACCCAAAGACTACAAAGCAAAAATCAGAGCAAAATAGTGCTTGATTAATTTGGTTCTTAGTAGGAATATAAAAGGACCAGCCTGTGGAGGATATCATAAGACTGATTTATATTACAAACCCTGAACTATTGAGGTATATGCTTATATATCACATTTTATAAGAGGCATCATGGGATCACACCATCTGGTACAGAGACATCAATAACTGCACCTTTTAAAAAATAACAGCCAGAGACCGAAAATGATCACGGTGAGGTTCTCTTTTGTTTTCTTTTTAACTATGGAAATTTCCCAGTGAAAAACAGGAGCACAGGAAGGTGCAGCAGGAGCAAAGCCCAGCCCTGGAGGGGCACAAGAGTCTCGGGGTCCCCACTCCCCCAGACCCAGGCAAGGGCAGCCACATCTACTAAAGACATTGTTATTTTACTTTTGTCTGGATGATTAAATATTTTTGTCCTTGAACAAAAATATTTAGTCTCCAGTTGTAAGTGCAGAAAACAAACTCCCAGCAGGAAATGAGTTATTCTTCCCTTCCTGAAAGAATTCGTAATATGATGAGCATAACACCATCAGTGATGGGATGAAATGGTGTTTTAAACTGTAGAAATAACAAATCTATTACAAACAATTCCTACCAGAAACCCTGGAAACTGGACAACCCACTGCCAGTTATTGTTTTACGCACTGAAAACAAAAAATTAAGAGGTAGCTCTGTACAACTGGACTTCTACTGGATTTACTCCCAACTTCCAGTTTCACTGACTCACAGGTGAATAGCTGCTTTACATTCTTGTCTTTCCTATTTGGCCAAACCAAAGAGGAGGCAAAGATGTGCTGTCCCCTGACACATTAGGATTAATTATGGGGAAAAGTAAATGAGAACTATTTCATCTTCAAAGTGCTTTCCTAAGACATTAACATCTAATAACAGTATTAAAGTCACATTATAGGCCTTTAATCTGTGGCAGTAATAATGCTGTCTAGTTTAATAAAAATACTCGTTAAAATAAATATTTTGGCTATCCACTTTTAGGAGTTTGCAAAACTGTATTATTACCAAGTTGAAGACACTTTGGGATAGTTCAAACTAAATTTTGAGAGCAGCACTACTGCAGTAGCAGCAACTTGGTTCCCTTTCCATGCTTACCCATAATCTCCTAGAGAGAAATGAAACCAGCTTCAACAGAATTTCTCATGTCAATACTTTCAAAAAATAAAAAATGCAATAAAAGTTGTCATATATCTTGAAAGCAGTAACTAAGTAAATAATCACAATGAAGCAGAGCTCAGGAATTGGGCACATCTCCTACAAACCTGATGTGCACAGATAAGGCAGTACCCAGCTCACCCAGAGATATTCCTCACCAAATTTTATTGGAATTCCAGCAGAGGGACCAGCTCTATTTCCAAATTGCAGTAAGATAATTGCTGTTTCACCAGGAATGGAATCTTTGAAGCAGGAGCCCTTCATGTCACAGATTCCTGGCCAAACCAGAGTGACACAGGTTATTGATACTAACTCACTCTGGATGCACTGACACATTTCATGAAACAATTCACTGCTGAGGATTTTTAAATGTTAGTAAATAATGTTCATTGCTATAAGAACTGCCCTTTTAATTTTCTAAGGAGTTTGAAAAGGCATCGTAACTTCTCGCTGGGTTACATTTACAAAATTGAGTGTCAGCTTCCAAGTTTTGGGAGCTGTGATAGTTGAACATTCATCTGCAACACTGCAGGCACAACATCAGCCAATGAGAGATTAATTAATTAAGTTGTTTACCAAAAGTAAGAAATAAAACAAGCATATTTTTGCTTCTGGCTTCACAGAAAGTGCAATCAGCATTTTCAGAGTGCAAGGTAGTCTCTCTTTGTGATTGTTTTTGGCTGGCTGACACTCTCTTGCCAACAATGTGTTATTGCTTGCTCTTTTTTTCAAAAATTATTAAACTGAAATAGCTGAAAGGCTTCTAAATAATATTCCAGCACTGTCTTAACTTCAGGACTTGGAATTCCCCTGATTTTGTTTTATGAGCTCTATGCCTTCTCTTTACCCCTTTTTCCCCACACAGCACCTTGGTACAGGGCAGATGGGAAGCTGGATAATCTCAATTACAGGTGATGGCAGGTGAGGTGAACTGCTACAAAGAACAATGTCTTTCATTTGAGATTTCTGCTCTTTATCTTTCTTGGAGAGCTCATTCCTGTTGGCCTGGACTGGTGCATTTGATGAATGGGTCAGCAGCAAGGGTCTGTGTGAGCAAATGAGTAAGATGCACATCCCATCCCTCAAACCATAATGAAAATCTTTATGAGATTGGATTCATGCTTTGAGATGACCTAAGAATATCTTCCCTCTTTTATACATATTACAATTTAGTTATCCAGTAACAGCATGAAGTGCCAGCACCAACCATTCCCAAAAGATGGGAAGGTAGCACACATGGGTGGTGCTACTTTACAGAGATATTTAATAATTTTTAAAACCCCATAAAACAGCCTAAGTGTTTGTATCACAAGTGTTCTGATAATCTTTTTGAAGCAACACAGCCACTGCCAAAAAAGCTGAAGTTTCATGGGCAGAAAAACTAACTAAATTACCAGAAGTTGCCCAGTCCTATATTTTTTTTTCCTTAATTAGCACGTAATGAGACAACAGAACTGATCTACAAGAAATACCTGTCTATATCTGAGAGGAAAGGTTGACATTATTTCTGCTTAATTACTTGCACCCATACTCACACCTCTGTGTTTCCAGAACTGACCATATTTACCCCAGGTGGGAACTTTCTCTAAACCTCACTCCTGCAAACTTTCTATTAATGACTAATTGTAGAAAAAGTTGCCAAGTTCCCCTTGACATCCTGTGAGAAGGATCAAGGTGAGTCTCAAAAACTTCTCTCCTTAAAGCTGTTACAGAGGTTCCCCCCAAAATAGTTTGTTATCACAAAAAGTAGTATTTCAGAAGTTCTTGGTGAGTTTTTCATAGACATTTATTACCTCTAAAAGCTGTTGGTTGATGATTTAGTGACATGAACTGAAAATTATTCAGGAAAGTCATTCACTTCCTTTGCTCAACAGATACTGAGTTTGCTCAAGCTTGTGTTTCCTCAGCATTTAGCAGGTGGAGATTCATTCTTTCATTCTTTCTTTTTCATGATGGAAAAAGACCTAATTTTTATTAAAGGCCAAGAATAACAAGATGCAAAAGAAGGTGAAAAAGTACAACAAAAATATGTATAAACTGCTATGGTCTGGACAATGAAATCCAAGAATATGATGAAGAATATACACAATCAGCACATAATTTATTGATTGCCCCTTCTCCAACGAAGGGCCATCAGCTAGTTTAAAAGTAAAATTACATACTAAAATAACAGCAGAGAGAGATAAAAATTATGAGGGTCAAGCAAGGGGAAAAAGATGTATCTTCAGCAAAGATTTTTAAATGAGATGGAGAGTCAATGAGGCAGAGAAATACAGGAAAGCCCTTCCATGCCAGAAAGAATTGCAGAAAAGCAGGTTCTTTTAGCATTAGCAGTGAAATGTGTAGTGGCAGCATGGGAAAGAAAAGGAGAAAAAGAAAAAAGCAAAGCAGACACTCCTGAAACAAACTGCCCTAATCCTGCTTTTTGGAATGTCTATTAATTACATTAGCATAATGGAAGTTGCCTGAAAGGCCAGACAAAACCAGGAGAAGAAAATAAATGACTTGTGCTAACAGATGTGCTCACAGGTTACACGGCTGCAGACGTGAGCTCACATCGTGCCTAAGTCATGGACTGCACCACCCAGCTCTCCCTGAGCCTTGCAAACCTCCTGCCCAAATCCCAATCCCTGCCCTGCTGCCTGCACAGCACCTCCACAGCGAATTTTTGCTGCTCCCAACATCACTGATGTCACTTCTGTCCCTGTGTCAGGACCTGCACGTTCCCGGTCACCGGGTCCAGCTGCTCCCACTCGGTGCACTCAGGGTCAAGGGAGGAAAAAAGGCAACAGGTGAAAGAAAAATGGCAAGTGCTTGACCACAGAAATAAAGTTCAAAGGATTTGCAGCAGTAGGCAGAAAGTTTAACATCAACGGGAAAACAAAAAGGTCATTTTTTAACGGCATGAATGAATAAATAAATAAATGCTGGGACCATTTGCTGGGTGTGGGATGAATTCCCCAGCAGCTGAATCTCTGAGCTGGGCCTGGCTGTGCTCCCCAGGTACTGATGGAGCTCAGCTGGAAGGGCAGGCTGCTCCCAGGTGCAATTTCCCAGCCCTGGTGACACAGGAGGGTTTCACACATGGTCCTCTAACACACTTCTGTCTGCTCAAGTGTGCAGCCCAAGAGCAATCCACGCCCACAGGCTGCCCTTGCACTGCAGATTTACCCCACAGAGTGCAAAATTCCTTGTGGGAGACTCAGAATCATTCCTTAAAATATGGCATCATTTGTGTACCATGGATGTAAACAGACTGTTCGCCTCAATAATTATGTACACAGATAGTTATTCTGGGGTTTCAATGCTTTGGTGAAATATAAACTTTTAAAGAAGAATTATTCTAATGGTCTGCTTAGTTGCACATGTCCCCCACAAACATATTTCTCTAGAAAAACATATTTAGAGCAGGCAATAAGGTTTAAACCTGCACCCTAATGGCTGGTTTGTATAAAATGTATTAAAAATTTCACTGTGCCTCATGACCATGGCAACTTGCTGGTGCCAGCCACTGCACCCCACCAATGTGTGACCTCTGGACTGCTGAGGACACAGAACTGTCCAGGCCACCTCCACACGGAGTGGGAGAAGCCTCCTCAGGCAGTGCTCCATCCTGAGACACACAAGGCTCAGCCCCCCCCCAAGTACACCCCACATGCTCCAGGTGGAATGCTAAATACTAAACAAGAAGGAATTCTATTTCTAGAGAACTTATTGTAGAGATTGAGAATATGGTACTGATGTATATGAAGCTTTTCATAACAATAACCTTGCAGATGTATTTGAAGAGCAGGCAATGACAACACCAAACTGAGCTGTTTTCAAACATTGCTTGAATGTTTTTCCTTCTATTGTCAAGTGCAACGAAATAAAAAAAAATACAAATTATTCAACTGTGAAATCGTATTTAAATCTAAGACTTTCTCTGGCTGTTAGAACACCTCAGCCCAAACTGCAGAGCAGTTCCCCAACCTGCACAATTTGGATGTTAATTGAGCTGAAGCTGCTGTGAGCCTGCCCCAGCCCTGCTGTGGCTCCGAGAGCGTGGCCACAGGGATGGCAGTGCAGGCCCAGGACTGCATTAGCCAGGCTGTGAGCAGCTGATGAGCTGTGCTGATTCATTTCCAGCGAGATCCACCTGGAGATGATTGGGTTTCAATCCTTGACCTACAGAATTTTAAGCATCGCTTCACTCATATTAGAGATTTTGTATATAGACAAAATAGGGATTATGGATGACTTCTAAGTCAGCAGGAAAAAAAGTCCTTTACAGTCAAGATTATTTATTGTACTGAAGATTTGTTTAACAACAAAAATTTTTAAAAAATCCTTCCCAACTCAACTGTAAATTAAGTTTAAAGTTGGTAGAACTTATTGTTGTCAAGTACATAAATAACCGAAGCGGGAATGTGTACCAGAATTTAAATGTAGTCAGACACCAACAGTTGCTCCTATGAATTCTTCTATCAGAAAAAAAAAACTCCCATTTGTCATGTTCAGTCTACTCCTCTCTCCTGTTTCTTTCAGTAAACATCTCGTACCTTGTTTGTTGGAAAAAGACTGAAAGAGAAACCTTAACATGATAAATTACCATTAGATTCAGGAGAAATTACAACACCACAAGAAATCCACTGAATGGCTGAGGTTGGACAGGACCTCTGGACACCATGTAAGCCCAACCCTCCCCTTTGAGAGTCCCCTGGAGCAGATTTCCCAGGACAGGTGAGCCTGGGGATGTGCATGGATGGAGATTTCAGCCCAGGGAGCTCCAGTGGTCACCCACCCTCTCCTGGCCAGCTGCAGCTGTGCTGCTGCCCAGCTCTCCTTGGGAAAACATTCCTTGCCCCAGGGCTCATTACTCAGTCAAACTAAAAATCAGCACTGAAAGTAGGCAAAGCTATTCATATTACAAAGAAGGAAGAGCCACATTTATGCAGAAAGAAGTGCACTGGTTTAGCTAATGAGCACTGACAGAAAAACAGAGTATGGAGAGTATTCTACCAGATCTCACCTGTGCTAAAAGCACTAACTCCCTTCTAAAGATCTGTCTGTCTCTGCACTACACAAGAAAATGCAGATTTCTTGTGGAACATGTGGGAAAGAACACTGTCCCTGCAACTGAGCCATCACTGCAGTCACTGTCCTCTACTTTGTCACCAGCTCTGTCACTGTTCCATGACAGGAGAGCACACACCCAGAACCTCTGCTTTGTCTTCCCAAAGTCAACCCTCAAAGTTAACCCTTCCTCTGCTTAGAACAATTAAAAAATCCCTACAATTATAACTTCAGATGCATTTGTTAGCAACTGCTATCAGATGAGCATGCCCCAGGCATTTATTTTCCTTCCCCAGAAGGAAGTTCCTCAAGCACATAAATAAGGTAAACAAATATTTTAGGTGACAGCAGAAACTCAAACTCGCCCTTTGTTAATAACCACTGGGTTAAAATAATACCTTTTTTTTTTTTTTTAATTTCAAGTATGAGTATTTACGTGACAAAATAGGTCATTTAATTCCATGTACTTAAGCTGAATTGTGATTACAGTGCACTAACTTGTGGTTATTCTTACTATGACATCCCTAAATCAGTGACAATGGAAAAGTGCTAAGAACACACCATGCAAACAAACCAGGGAGGCTGCCCAACAGTCAGAAAGCAAACTAAGCAAACCTGGCAATACTTAAATATCAAGTTTGAATTTGCTGATAAGACTGCCATGACTGCTCAAGAGGAAATAAAAATTAATATCAGAAAATGCTATGCTAGGGTCAAACAAGAATATTTGTAATAAAACTTAGTTCTTGTACATTTGTACAGACTAATATTTGCATACACGTTTCTGTATGCATATATATATATATGTGTGTGTGTTTGTGTGTATATATATTTTTAAAATATGATCTTTGGTTTTAAACCCACAAAAAAAGAAATGGAAGGAAAACAGACTGGATTATAATGGAGGTCAAAAGAGCCACCCTGCATTTATGATTCCTGGGTGGTATTTCAGGTCAAGAGCTCCAAACTTCGTGTTTCACTTGGGAATGACACAAGCCCTGTTTGCTCCCTGTACCTTGGTGCATTTGTGAGCCAGAACTTCGAGCAGGAAAACAACCTGGGCTAGGAAAGGCCCACCTCGGGGAGGAGAAACAGCAATTGGAGGTTGTCAGCACTGTATCTCCAGTCCCTTTAGCTTTACATATGACTGTTGCAGCTTCAAGATTCCATGTTACATCTTTAATTGTGGGCATTTAGCAGACTGCCTCTTATTATTAAGATACTGCTGAATTTTATTGTCAATGTGGCCACAGGACAAGGCTAATAATTACCAGCACCAGAAGCAGCTTGTGGTTTTATATTACATTGAGGTAAATTACACTGGAATTAGAGTGGATTACTTTTATCAAATGGGGAATAAGCTGTTAATTAACTCCCTGCTGTAGCAATCTTTTTCTGAGCTTGCAACTGTTATTAGCTCTAGATTAAACTGTTGAATTAATTTCCCACTTACTTACTATTTCAAGAGTTTTTAATTTACCTGGCAGCAGTTTTAATGGGAAATTGTATTAGTGAGCATAAATTGTTTTTGGGAAGGGTAAACAGTTTGTGATAATGTTTATTAAGTCGTTTTGTTTGAGCAAAAATATAATTGCAGTTTTAATTAGTGCATGCTTGTTGGAGTATTAGGTTTGAGATTACATTATGGCATTCTGAGGCAACAATCGCCCAGGTAATCCCAGCATTTATGAGTGAGAGCAAAGGGAAAAGCTGGGTCAACACTGCCTGGCCCTGGGAGTGCACACAAACACACACAAACACTCAAATTCACACCAACACACACCCAAATTCACACAAATTCACACAACCAGAAGGGTCCAACAGGTCCAGAAAAGGCCCAGGTGGTCTCTGAGCTCTCTGCTCCCTGCTCAGCCTCACCACTGCTCTCCCCACTCAGCTGGCCCCCTGTATTTTTCCCTCTGTAAGAGAATTTCCCTCCTCATGAAGGATTTGTAGGAACTAAACATGGAAGACACAATTCAGCTCAAAAGTGACCTGGGAAAGGAAAGTTACCTGGGTCAACCCACAGCCCCATCTCCAGGTGCTGAACTGTGCATCCCACTGGCTGCCAGGCTGAAAAGAGCATTTTCTGATCATGGTTGTGGCTGGAAAAGCATGATCTAGCAGCAGATATGGGTGTAAGCAACTCCATCACAGCCTAAAGCCAGCCATAAACACACAACCCAATTAACATTTGTTCTTGGGCTTTGTTTCCCTCCATCAGCACTTTCTTCCCATACTGCATTCGAGGTGTGGTCAATGACAGAAGCCATTAAATGTTCTTCAAAAAGTCTGTAATAGGCCTTTTTTTAATCCAAACATTAACATAAAAATGTTCAACTGAAGTTTATTCAATTAATTTTAGTTCTCAATTTATAAAGATTTTACTATTCATGCAAAGGAAAATGAGAATTAAGATGCAATGTGCTGACATGGAGTGGAGTTTTACAGCCTTTTTAATACAGATGTAATTTTAAAAATAATAGGCTTAAAATAGTAAAAACCCAAAAACTAATAGTTTTGCTAAATTACCTTTTTATTACATGGTTTCAATTAGCATTCCCTCATCCTCCCACCCAACATGCAGATTGTTCTCTCGTTGCTCTGAAGGAAATTATGAGATGATAGAAGTACAGAAGATACTTCAACCAAATGTGAGAACCTCAATTGAAAACACAAGTACACAGCATTCCCAGAATGATCGACCCTGGCAAATTCTATAAAAGTTAACAGTTCCTAAAGATGTGTGTAACTTATGGAGCATGGTTCTTGCATATGGTAATAGATTATCCTCCTAAACTCATCGGTTATTACATTTAATATGCACTATGCTAAAAATTACAAACAATAAAATGCTTTCATCCTGACTGGGGTTTTTCATGTCTTTGAAGCCACCAGAAAGCTGAGGTGGTTTTAGTTAAGGTATTACTCCACAGCATGAGGAAAATGTTATACTACAGGTGCAGGGAAGATTTAATCCACATGTTGTGAGGTTACGTATGGATATAAACAGTGGATTAATCCTTGGGTCCCTTCACTTCTGACTCTCCCAGTCAGAAGAAAAATGGCCTAATTCTGAAATTGTATGGTTCCCTGTGCTGTCAACTGCCTCTATTTCATCTGCAGAAGGTTCTGTGAGACAGAGCCCAACTGATCACCATTTCATCATCATTTATAACACTAAAGATCACAAAATATGCAGGAATATCCATACTGAGAGAAAGAGCAGAGGTCACTGCTGCAGCCATAAATGAGCCCAGCCCCAGAAAACCCACTCAGCCTTTCCTGCAGGACTGTCCCAACAGACCAGCCACGACACCGAGCTCAGGCAGCTCAGGTGATCCAAGGGAACAGTGTCACAGAGAAGAGACTCAAACCCTCTTCAAAAATGCTTTGAACACCTCAAATCAAATTGCAAGGTGTTCTAATAAGACCAAATTTAATACCTACCTGAGTACATAAAGTATTAAATCTCTTCCCTGATCTAATGAGTAGCTTTTAATGCTCAAGGTTCTGTAGCTAAAGTTCACATTTGGAAACTTCAAATACCTTCTTGATACCTTTTTAATTATCCTCCTCTTAAGGCATAAATATTTTACCCTAACAAAATCAGTTTTATTTACAGAAAGACTGTAATATAATATTAAACACTGATATATAAATCCATAGGGCTTAAGATTTCCACACAGAAATCTTTTTGTCACTTCATATTCTGTGTTCTCAAACAGGAAAGGACAATTATGGAAAAGAATGCTCAAAAAAAGGAGCCTGTGACCACAACAGAGCAGAACTAGAACCCATTTCCAAACCCACCTTACTAAGGGATTCAATCCATGTAACTTTTAAACATCTCTTTTGTTGATTTTTTTTTTTTTTNCCTTTTAATTTTTAAAACCTCTTTTTTTTTTTTTTTTTTTTTTTTTTTTTTTTAAGAAAAGAGAGTAACCTAATTAGAGCAAATAACTGAAAGATTTCTTTGGAGAATTTCCTGTTATCTATCAGCAATATGTACCATTTGTAGTATCTTTGTATCTTATACTCCATGATGGCATTCCCTAAAAAGGATATTTGTCAAATATAAACCTGTCAGGCTACAGAAGATCTGTGTTAAGATTAGCTCTCTATTCCACACCAATCTGCCTGACATAAAATTACAGGACAAAAGTTAAGAACATGAGCAGGTTCAATCCCTCTGTCCAGAATAGAAAACCAGAGCTGTTAGATGGACAAGTTTTCATTTCTTAGAAACTTCATAGAAGAGAAACCCTATTGAGAGATTTATGGCAATCTATAGAGCTCAATTTGATATGATGCTTTTTAGGTACATACAAACACACACACGAATCAATGGAAATCAACACAGATTTTCCTACTAAGTCAGACAGCAATTTTATAGTCAGACAGCAATTTTATAATTGTGATTCTTATGTCTCAAAGCAGCAAATTTTAGACAGATGTATGAAACAAAAGCTAATCACAGCTTAGAACCAGAGCTAAAACCAGCCTTTCATTCACATGAGATACAAACAGGAGTAAACACCTTGGATTTGAGGAGTCCTGAGCTGTGCAAACTTAATTTGTGTTTCATCAGAAAAAACCAAAGTCCTTAAATCTGGAAAAAAAGAACTCTATTAAAAGCACATATACACTACTAAAACTGAATTTAACAATACTGAGAAGCTGGGAATAAAGGGACCACTAACAATATAAAAATGCTTAAAGAGGGTAACAAGAAAGAAAGGTTCAAATGCCTCAGCAGGTACACAGACCCTGTCTCTTCCCAAACACTCTCCCTGTGTTTTAGGACTGTCTCCAGGTGGAATTTCGGGCACAGGGAGAGGATGCACAGAAGGACACGTTCTCTGAGGAGCTGCAGGAGAGTTTCCCCCTCTCCAGGACAGCTGGGGATCAGCACAGGCAGGAAGGGCTCCCGTGACAGGCGGCGACAGCAGCCCCAGCCCTGTTGTGTCTGAGGCAGGTACGCTGTAAAATTTCAATGATGCCTTTAAATTCTAATGGTTTCAAGCTGCTGTAAACTTCTGCAGCCATCAAAAATAATCTGTCATGGGACTAAGGGGTATGAACATCATGTCAGAGCCACTCTGCTGTTAGATTTATTGGAGGGTAAAGCATGTCATTTATGCATCAACTCACAGGAGAAAAAAGCAATCCCTATGAAGTCAATCTAATAATAGACTGGAAAGCAATGATTACTGTTTCATGTGCAGCAGCTATTTGTAGCAGAAGTTGGCCTAATTCAGCAGGCCTTGCCTGTCAGAGCTCTGGGATTAGCAAGTGTTTAGATGAAAATCTATCGGGAAACATCAGGAAATGTTTTAATGACGAACAAAAGTCTTCATTGTTACATTTAATATTTGCTGAAACTTTTCCATTTGCACCACTACATTTCTAAAAAGCTTACTGGAAGTGACATCCCAAATAGAATACAAATGTTGAGGGACTGCAACTTCGAATTATCTTCCACAGTTCTCTGCAATTTCACTGCAAAAATCTGCTCTTACTCTTCTCCTGTGGGCGGAATGCCCTGAAATTGAGTGCAAGATTTTTTAAAGACATGACTAATAATCATGGCCTCACTGTACTACACACATTTTCCATCATCTAAATATTTCCTATCTATTGACTAATGAACCTCGTCAGTCCCCACATGGCACAATCCAAGTGCTGGCATCATTTTGGGGAGTGGAAGCAGGGTGACAGACAGCTGCCAGTCAAACCCAGACACACAGAAGTGGCACGATGGAAACAGGGCATCAGAAGATGCCAAGTGAGTCCCCAGCCCATCCCTGTGCCAGGAGCCAGGCACCTGGGAGTGCCTTTAACATTCTCTTAAAAGTTAATTTAACATTAACTTTTTGAAACTATTTAAAAAAAAAAATCACAAATGCCTTAATTAGGTTCAAGTTCCAATGTTAACTAACCCTGAAGAAGAGGCTGCCTTTCATCTTCCTTCATCCATTAAGCAAAATTAAAACTAACCCAGAGAAGGTATTTCAATTCCCTTTCACTTAAAGACATTGTTCATCATAAACACAATGAATGTCTCAAACTGAGAAACCAAGACATTCTTATCTAAAGGAAAAATCAGGAGTTAATCTGATTAATACATACATTGCATAGCTAACTGTCTCCAGTGAAATTCCCAGCAAAGAATGAAAAATAAATAGAGAAAATAAGACATTCCAGTGAATGTAGGAGGCACTGAGGGAATGTTTAGCCACACCAGAAGTTCACAGCCTCTACCAGAAAATGACCCAATCAGCAGGAAAGCATCAGCAGCTCTTGGTATTTCTTCTAAATGTGCAGAAATGGGCAAACACAGACTGCTCCACCTGAAGTAAATACTGACATGGTCATCACAAGTCTGGACTGGCAAGATCAGTGTCAGCCTATCCATCTCATCAATTTAACTCATGAATCTTCAGAGTCCCAGTTAAAACAAGATCGACCAACACTGCATCCCTTCTGCACTTCAATAAAATCTTCATTTTTAATCTGAGATTTAATATAAAAACTAAGAGGAAATTATTTATATTATTATTTAGATTATTATATTTTTTTTACAACTGCTTGATGAAATTAATCTTGATAACTGCTTTTAGACACAGGATAACTACTTTTACACAAATTTTATTGTAAAATAAACATGCATAAAGCTGAAAAAAATTAAAGGTGAGGCTAAAACAGTTCAAAGTTTCTTGAGCACATTTTAAAAGGGATAGTTATGGACGCTTTGTATTTGTGAAAAATCATTTCACCACAATATTTAACTGCTCCCTTAATCACAGCTGAATGGCATCCCAGAAATCCATTGCAAAATTTCCCTTTATAACTTCACAGATGTGTAAGAGCACACTTTGATGATGCAGAAGATGCAAGTACTGCAGTTGTATTACTGGTTATCACCTAGCAAAAAATACATGAGTGATAACTCATGTTTGATGTCACAGTTCACCCATTATTTGGAGACCAGTATGTTTTTCTTGAGCTATGGAACACAAAAACAGAAAATAAACTCCCTACCAAGATCAGCTAGTTCCTCAATTAACACAGTGCCTAATCATCTTAGCCTTGAACAATATACAGATAGCAAATCCCAAAACTAAGCCATCTTTCACTGTCTCCTAAACTATTTTGATCTCAGTATCATTTTCACTGTATCAGCACAGAGGTCCTACAGGGATATCACAGAAATGCAGCTTTGGACCAGTGCTGCTCCAGAGACCAGAATCCAAACGTCTCTCTGACCATTCCTCCCCAAATTCCCGACCCTGATCCCTGGCAGACAAACCTTCAGATCTCGAGAGCTTTGTTGAACTTCCAGGGTGAGATTTCTCTCTCGTCCCAACCTTTCCCAATCCTCCTCTTTCTGCAGGTGGCACAGACAGGGCTGGATTGAGCACAGGAAACCCACCCACAGCAACCCCAGGAGTTACTACTTCCTCCTTCCATCTCTTTGGTATCCCTCCTTCTCTTTATTGCCTGGAAATAAACACTAACTTGAAAGGAAAAGAAAAATTATCATGGAGCAGTTTCTAGGATGGCTCTGCTTTTCCAGTCAGGAGCTGGGTGCAGAGGATTTTGGAATGGGCCATGGTGTGGGAATGGCTCAGCTAATTGAGGGCAACCTCAAGGTCAACACAAATTGTGGCGGTCATAAAAGTCCAGGGCAAAAAAATAAAAAAGGAAAGGCAGAGTCATATGATGTAAGGAAAAATGGAGATCAGGAGAGAACAGAAAGGGAAGGATGTGTCCATATCAATGGGCAAAAAAAAACTCTCTCTGGGATATTTTCCTGAGTGCAATCTACAGTGAAAACATCCTATAAATGAACACAAATTCTCAACAGGATTAGGACCCATGCTTAGTTAATGTAGACTGATAAGCTACTCCAAAGAAATATTATCTGTAATTAAAATTTGTAATGAACAAGTTCCAAAACAGGAAGGCCAAAACAATTCATGGTGCATTTTCTTGGTGTTTAATAGGTTTGAGTAAGAGATTCTGCTGACAAGTTTTCAGCAATCTAACCCAGCTAAAAACACGAAATAGCCTTCTGCAGCTTTACACTGACTAATCCAATGAATTTCAGGGAAAAAAACTTGAGATCAGTATATCCATACATTACACAGGACTCTACAGGAGAAGGGAAGTACTAAACCCACGAGGGCAGAGCCCTCGAATTGCCACTGCGAGATGGCCAACTTTTCTGGGTCAGCTGAATTAGAATAATAGGGTGATCTTAGCCCAAATAACCTATTGACTTCCACACCTAAGAAAATGGAGAGGCTCTTTCAAGTGCCTCCTAGATTTAGCAGCTGTTGCTCTGACGCTGTCAGCAACGCATCCATCTTCGTCACCGTATGAGCCTTTCAACTTCCCTTTCTTTTTCCTTCCTTCCACCCATCAGCTCCAAGCTCAGTGTGAGCAGGAGTTCAAGCAATCTCCCTGCTCTCTCCTGCATGATGCCTCTTTGTTTTAGCATCTGAGCCGTGCACATCTCCCAGTTTTTGTCCTGCACACACAGGAAGCCTACATTTGGGTGCCTATGGGAGGTGCCTTCAGGCTGGTTTTGCTTTGCTGTTCTGAAGCACTCTGCTGCAGCAACTCCCCTGTAACTTGCCTTGCCCATCACCACAGGCACTTTGCTTTTTATCCTCATTATTCTTTTTGATTTTTCTTTGCTTGAAATAAAAGCCTCCATATGTTTTGCTCTTCTTTTATTGGAAGATGTTAATGCTGTGTACCAGAGGGCACAGTGAGATGAGGGATTGCCATTTGGACAGAATTATACACCCAATTACTGCCTAGGGTATATCACCTGTATGAGTGCTTTCAGCACATCTCAGCTCTGTTTCTGGCAGAACTGAAGGCAATATTTTACTGCTGGAAAACAATATTCAGTGCCTTCCAAAGGAGTATTTTTTCTGTCAAAGTCATTCAAATTACCTAGTACTTAATGGCCTACAATTCACTGTAGATATATTTCTAGTTCTTAAAAATGTGACCCATCTGAATTGTAAGTGCTTTTAAAACAAGAGCTCAGCCATATGCACTTTTACTTAATTTAAAACCATATTCAAACTCTTCTCCTCATTTGAGTTCTCATCTGAAAAAGTGAACAATTACTTTAAATGTATAGATCATAACAGATCAGGAGTTCCTTAAAAAGAAACCAGTCCTGTTTCACCAGCAAGGCATGAGGAGGCTGCACATTTGAAACAGCTTTGGTGTGCTGGGTAATTCACATTCACCGAGTGGATTAGCTGAAATAAGCATAATAAATGAAAGAGAATAAAATAAAAAACAATTTCACACTAAGGGAAGGCTTGACTTATAGGAAGTGGCAGCTCTGATGGCCCAAGGCATAGAATTAGTTTTGCCACTCGATAATTTGACTGATTCACTCGAGTGGCCAGAAAAGGACATTTTCTGCCTGATTTCAGTGTAATGAAGTCACCTGCTCTGTGACTGCCAGGGCCAAGCCAAGTGCAGCACCAGCACCAGGCTTCTTGCTTGTGTGAGACCCAGCTACAGCTGCACATTTGCCTTTTTCCATGTGAAACCATACAAGCACCATGAAAATTACCTGTTCCATTCACTCCCCTGTTTACAGAGAGCTTGGGGCTACTGCTGGGATGTTCTCTCAGTTCTGC
The DNA here is from genome assembly GCA_013397555.1 of Urocynchramus pylzowi. NCBI lineage: Eukaryota > Metazoa > Chordata > Aves > Passeriformes > Fringillidae > Urocynchramus > Urocynchramus pylzowi. Next base: position 483,321 of record VZRH01006244.1, read on the forward strand.
TGCATATCCCAGCAAAGAGCCCAAGCTTTGCTTCTTTTTTAACAAAAGAGGTGACAAAGGCAAAGACAGAAAAAAATAAAGTCATTCCAAGGGACTAGAAATATACATGACATTTTTTCTTAATTAGGAACGATTATGAAATTCTTTATGAACGATTACAGCAGATTTTACATTAAAATTATGAAACATCCATTAAATTTAATTTTCCTCCTCACACATCTTATATAGAAAGACTGTAATATATAGGCAGAGATTTGGGAACACATCTAAACAACTTGCATGACATGATGTCAGTTTTATTCCTGCTTTGCTGAACTGGGGTCAGACTGGTAAATGTAATATATGTGCTCATCTTTAAGCATATGCCCAGTTTCAGTGGTTATTATTTACAACTAACCTTTCAGGGTAATGACTGTATACTGCATGTCAAAGGAACAAAATGTAATACTGCTATTGAAGAGAATATTTTCCTCCTTTTATGCAAATATTAGATTGAGACTGCCCCAGTCAGGAGAGATAATCCACTTAGAAATATTATTATTATTAAAGAACATCCAATCAATATGTAAATGCAAAAAACCCAGTAATTAAGCATTTTAATTTTTACAATTGTTCAACAGTAAAAACAAAGATGTAATGTGCATCAAAATGATTTATCATTTTACAGCCAATTTTCTACTTGACATATGTTAGTGCATGATTCATCTACATTTTTCAGAATCAAAGTCCATGATCTGGGAAACTAATTCTGTTAATAAAAGGAAAAGGTGACCTTGCTTAATTTAATAAGTCTGTGTAGAAATACTCTTTCAACATGTTAAAGAATTACAAAAAGGTTATCATAGCTTGCTTTCATGGGAGAGTACTCTACCTTTTCCAGCTCATTTCTCAGGCCTTTACTGTAATTCATTAGATTACATAAAAACAATGTAGATCATTATATTTTAATAAAGGCTTTCTTTTCCTAATAAAATGTCTGTCATTTATATTCAGATATGTATTATATAAAATGCTTCTCTTTCTGAAGTGCAGCTTTTCATATTCAAGTCACAGGAGGTTGGTAGCTGAAGGAATTTCTAATTTTTTGCAAAGGATTTTCAGCATGAATTTGGTTTCTAGATTGAATCTTCCAGAATTGCAGCCCTACATTTATCTTTCAGAAAGGCACAACCCAGGATCAGCAACAGCAGCTGCCACCAGCAAACCCAGAGGCCTCTCTGTTCAGCAGAGGATGGTGCACAATAAATATTACATCATTAATCTGCTTGTTTTGCTTTACACCAATTAATGTCTCCTGTGATAAAACAGTTTATACAACTAAACTATACAACTATGCAACCTTTATAAAACTGAGCAACTGAAATAGTTTGTACAACACAAACACATTTCCAGTAAAATCCTACTACAACCTCACTTAATGAGAATGGTCAGGCAATCAATCTATTTCAGTTATTCCTGCTTCCAAATAAAAATGTACACCTCCTCAGACTGCTCAGAAAGAGATGTTTCCTGTTCATCACAAATTCTAATTTGTTGCCAGCCCTTGGCATCACATTTGATTGCTTGGGGAGGACTGAGGGAAGAGCACATTGTTCCTGTGCAGGAGGAGATGCCACTCCAGCCTGGTGAGATCCTGGGATCAGGCACTGACTGCATTTGCAACTTTGCAAAGAATCCTTACAGAACCTGTTCTCCAAAACTCTGTGGGAAGTAGGAAAACACTTGTGTTTAAGACACCAAGTAATCCAAGCCAAATCAGTGGGATTATTTGTTTGCTGATCTTAAATCAAACTAAAGCACTTCCCTCATGTAGGACTCCAGGACTGTGGGACAGGGCCCAGAGCATAAACACATTTAAAATCACAATGGAAGCACTCAACCTGACCAGAACTGGATTTAAGTACACTTCGTGTTTATTTTTTAATCCAGTGAGATTTATTATCTCCTTTTTCCTGCAAAACTTCACCAGTGATGTACCAAGAATTTTGCCAAAATACAGCTTTATAAATCTCTCCTTTAGGAAACCACACTACTCCAATCTCATGCAGATCTGAATGCTGCATTTCAAGAGAATATTACTTATGTAAATATAGCAGCCTTTAGCATTGCAAGTAAATGATGGATCAGTATTTTTCTGCAACCAGAGGTGTATTATCCTTCCAGATAAAATTGTACCTAAGTTTTAGGTCACAGAATTAAGAACTTAGATAACTTGACTTAAACAAGTCTTTGAAATACTGCTGGATACACAAAATGCAGTCAGTGTGGGAATCTTAGACAAACACAATGAGATGCATTTAACTACACTTGTTTGTGATACTGGTAACTATTTGTTCAACTTTATCCAAGTTAGTGTAAAGGAAAATATAACCTAATAAAACTAATTCAATTATAATAGTGTTATTGCCAAAACAGTCCTCCAGAAAACGGAGTGCTGAAGGCAAATCCTTCACACTTCCTGATGCTATTTGTGACTTCAAGGCACTTCTTAACAATAACTTAAAAGAGTTAAAAAAGGTTTCAAAGTCAGCTGAAGATAAGAGAGAAGCAGACAGGTCTCGTGGTCACTCCAGACCTGAGTGCCATGAGACAGGAGACTACCAGAGAAGCTGCTGGAGAAGAATGCCATGGATGCTAGGAACAGAGAGATGAAAACTCACTGGTTTTGCTAACTCTGTGACACTTCAGCCAGCTTTTTCAAATGCTTCCCTTCCATCTGCAAATCAAGGCAAGCTCAGTGCAGCCCTACCCTGAGTGACAAGATGATACAGGTTTAATTCTCTCAGTGTGACCATCCTGGTTGAACTTTGTTTTCTCCAAAGATGTAGGAATTCAGTAGGATTAATTTAAAAAAAAAAATTTACAAATGCATAAAAATCAAAGTATATTGCTGAGTTTCACACTTCTCGGACAGTAATTAGTAGCTGAGGCTAAGTGTAAATTAAATTTACAACAAGGTTAACCATTCAGCAAAATCTCAACAGCTTTAGCTATTCATTTGTCAAAAACGTAATGTCCCACCCGACAGAGCAGACACTGAAAATGGATCCTTAAAGAAAGACAGCATTAAAAGAGAAAAGGAAAGAAAGGAACTGAGTGACTCACAGTCCCCAAGTATAGTTCTCAGATTATCAGAACTCTACTGAATGGCTGTATTAAAAGAGTAATGATATGATCCTGCATTCCTCATTCACTCCAATTCAGGCTCCCTTCAGCACAGAAATCTGCTGGCATGAGATGGGTGGTACTCAATCATGCTGCACACATGGTCTTTAATTTTAAAATCCAGTTAAATAGATGTTCTAACATCATTTTTTATCTAAGAACATTTCATGATAAAATGAAAGAGCGCACATGTAACTTATTTGTCAGCTTTACTGTGCAGTGGATAACTTTCCTATGTTACTCACACGAGCTTTCATTTCCCAAATCTATCTGCATTCATTATGACAGTAAAAATGAAGAGTTGCTAAAGAGACGTATGCATTTTTATTATTGTTTGAAAAAATAGATCTTTCCACAGTCCTTTGAGCTTCTGAGTGTGTGATTTGTATAAAATATTTCTCATTTTGGGGACACAGCAGATGGAGTGCAGGGCACTGTGGGATATGCCATTTATCACAATGACAGTGCGTAGGTAGCACTGATCCTCTCACCACAGGGGGAAGCTCGAGCTGCAAATGTGGAGCAGCATTAAAAGCCCGACGAGTGGAGTTTGGCAACACTTGTACTACTCATTAACTTAATCATATTAATTTATTAGCCATATATATCAAAGTAATTCACTACTGAATTGTCACCAAGAACAATTTATAAACTGTTAACGTTCCCCATAGGCAGAGGAGTGTTGTGGCATCCTTAATCAGTGTGTTTGCCTTTGATTAAAAATAATAATTTCTACCAAGCCAGGTAATGCCAACAGTGACAAAGTCCTGCATATGTTTCTCATTTTAAATGGAACTTTCAAATGTCACGTATGACAACAAAAAAACAAACAAACAAAAAAAAACAAGAAAAAGAAGGGTAATTGTAAACAGTGAAATGAGCCACAGAAATGGGATGTAAACACACAGAAATGCTCAGTTAAATAAATGAACAAGTGAGGAGAGGGTCTGTGGGATTGCTGGCAGCAGGAGCTGCCATAGGCTGTGCTGGCTGATGTGTGCCCACCTTGACAAACACAACTGGGCACCAGAGACCCCAAAAGCCTCCAGCCTCCTGCACTTTAACACAGAGATACCTCATCAAAATGCCCAAAGACTTCAGCAAATCCTGTTTTATCCTCCCTTTTCTGTATAAAGACTCAGTGGCTGCTGCTGTAGCTGCTGAACTGAAGGAACACATGAAGTTACCAGATCCTGTGAGCTGCTCTATTTGAGTCCCACAATAATGTGACTTGGTGCAGCTATTAAAATATTAACTCCACTGAATTATTAATCACCTGAAACTATTAAGTTCACAACAGATTCTTTTAACTATTAATAAGACAAAACTGTTCTGAAAAAAGTATTTGTATCTGTACAAATGAGTCAATATTTTAAACAGTGCATTCTTAAAAACTCTAGACAAAGTGTCTATTTTAACCGCTTATGAAATAAAAGAAGAATCATTTCAAGAGGGGTGAAACTAATGTAGCTGAAAATGAAAATAGCAGTTTATCTTACACATTGGAAATGCAGGTGGTTTGCTTCTGTCTGAGTACCCACTTGAAAATGACTTTTTTTCCTCCTCTCACACGTTTCCCCACCATCCAGGCTTCCTGCCATGCCTGTGCTGAGCCCTCAGCAGCTCCCAGCCCTAAATCCTCACTGTGATCCCTCTGCTGACCTGCCAGGCTGCCACAGCTCCGGGCAGCACAGCCCAGAAAATGCCAACAGGGATGTTCTAAACAGGCTTGTGCCCATCACCCTGACCCTCCCAGGATTGCCAGCTCCAGCTGCAGGACCCAGCCCATGGGCACTCACAGAGATCCCATCCTACTGCCTCAAAAACTGCCCCACACAGCTGCTGTGTGCCCTGTACCACCATCTCACTAAGTTATACAGACAGGATGGTTTTCTCCATGAGCCACCCTCTTGGAGACAAAATGAAGCAGCCCCCAAAATGTTTTTATTGAAATAAGAGCAGCCGTTCTACAGACTGAGCAGAGAAAAATTGCAATGAAGGCAGAGTGGTTTTCTAACCTTTTCTGAGGACAACCTAAATGAGGGGTAGGAGAACTGGAGTTGCACAGACAACTACCAAAAGATCCAACCACTCTTTCAGCTTCTTTCCATATGAACAGTTTGCTGAACCATTGGCTTCAATCATGTAACAGATTTCAGCTTCTCTCCACACAGCAAACTAATGCTTCAGACCCCAAAAGTTCCTTGAGAATCTATTCCACAGATAAGTCCCAGCTGTCTTGTTAAGATACACTGATGATAAAGACTTGTACATTAATAGGAGATAAAGCCTTTTTTTTGTTCATGTCACTTCATCCCACGGCATTGTTTGAAGGACTGAGCCTTTGATGACCATCCCTCTGTGACACACAGGATTTTAGCTTTGCCCTCACAGCAGGCAGGGGCAACACGCTGATTCCCACATTTCCTACACCAATACAAAAAGGAAAACACTTTCTCCTAAGTTAACATAAAATGGACAGTGCTTAACATCAGCTCTTGAAGGATGCAGTTCCTGTGCTGCCTCCTCAGCCCTCCCCAGGGTGTGCATCCCACACACACCACCTCATCCTTCTCAGGAGCAGCACTAACCCAGATGTAACCCAAATATTCCCATTCCCCCAAGGTGGAATGTACCTACAAACATTTAAAAAGGTCAAGGCTTCACTTGCAGCTCCTTCACACATTTCTTAGGTCTAAGAGTAGATGGAGCTCGCTGAGCCAAGAGGTCAAAAAAATACCCTCCACACTGGGAAATGCAGTGTGCCTAATTTAACTACCTGTTTATTATGTGAAAATGACCATGTAAACCGAGCTGACACAAACCAAATGGGTGATGAAAATAACAGCACATTTCAAGGAGTGGAAACACAGATGGCTCGTCTGAGTCTGCAGGAAGTTACTAATCATCACTCTGTAATACCCCCTCCAGACAGAGCTGCCAGCTCTGCAGCCACCACTGCGACTTCTCGAGACCCATCCATCTAACCAAGAGCCAGCCTGGACGCCTCTGCCTCCACTTTACCTTGACAGCAGCCTGAAGAGGAGGTAGAAATGAAAAAATGCAATGCTGGATGAATCATGCTGCATTTGCTGATGGGGAGCCTGTTACTAAAATGAAGAAAAAACTAAGCTGGACATAGCAAATGAGGGAGACACATAAGAAGAGTGATTTTTTTTTTTTTTTAATTAGAATAATGTAGGCAGACTAACATTAACATCTGCATATCTGTGCTATAGGAAGAATGGGCAAGATCTGATACAAGGATTATCAAGGACAAGAAGACATCCAGAGGAAATGCTTCAGGCAATTACACTGCAGTTAGAGGGGGCAGGTAACCAGACAAGTCCTCAAGATGTAAAAACTCTGTCTTGCCTCCCTATCAGCCTCTGGAAGGGATGGATCCAACCCTCCCATGCTGCAAAATCTCCTCAGTCCTGGTCCTTCTCCCCTCCCACAGCCATCCAAACATCCACAAGGGAGCTGGGAGCAGCTTTTATTCCAGTCTATTGTCCACCATTTGGAAATCTGGAAGAAAAACCTCTGTTCTGTGACAAGTGTTAAAACCCATTTTGTTCATATTTCAGCCAAAGAAAAGAATCCCAAAGTATTGCAGGCACCCAGAGCAAAGCAATCAGTAATTTGAGTGTAAAGAGATGAAGCGAATGGGGTGCTTCATCCAGAGCTACAACAGCTCAGATCCCCAGGGAGTTTACAAGAGGCTCTTTTGGCACCTTTGCTTGCCCAGCAGCTCCCCCAGCTCTTCCCTGTCCTTTCCTTAGGAACAAGATAAGCCCACGACCCCTGGAGAGCTGTGTCCCTGAGTGACAGGGCTCAGGAGCTGTCCTGCTGGTCTTGGGGCCACCTCAGCAATGGGGACCCTCCTTTTCTGCAGCCCCTGGTGACACCACCACGCTCTGAAATGGGCATTTCCCCCCTCCAAGCTGCTCCCAAAGCCCTGTCAGCTGCTCCAGGCACACTGCCTGGGACTCCCCAAGGTTTTCCCAGGGTCAGGGAGGTGGCTGCCCCGACAGACGCCCCCGAGACACACCTCCCCCCGTGTGCTAAACACAGGGGATGGAGCCCACTCACACTTCAGGCTCCAGACAACTCCCAACAGCCTGGAAATTCAACTTCATAATCTTCTACTCAAACTGTGTGCTACTCAAAATATCTGTGAGACACAGAATGTGTCTGTGGTGCTTCACTGTGCATCCCCAACACAGCACATCCTAAAATATTTCCCAGTTTGAAGCAACATGGCAGTCTGTGTGATCTGGTGTCCTATTTGCAAACACACGCACACAGTGGAAAAGTAACATGGAATATTCTGGATTTCAGAGAGGAATTGATCAATGCAAGAGGCTCTTGTGCTTTCCTGTCTATCTGTAGTAACATAAGCAAGAATCCATGAAATTCCTGAGCTGAGAAATGACAGAGATACTAAAAAACTCCTCATTTATAAACTACAGGAGGGAAACCACAGTTCTGGATCCTCATCACAAGCACGAGCAGTTTATGAAGCTGCAGCATCCCAACAGTGGCACGTGGCTCTGGCCAAGCCCTTTCATACTTTGTTAACTGCTCCAGCTAAGGCTGCTGTAAATATTGTTTAGGAATGCTCTTTCCCCCCTTCCAGGAAGGTTCCCTGTGACATCCTTGGGACACCTGGGGCTGCAGGGGAATTAAAGTTCTCGCTGTGTCCCTCGGTTGCAGTGGCCAGGTTCTGCAAGCAGAGTGATCTGTGAGATCAGGAGAGATGGCACTCTACTCCCAGCAAGGATCTTTTTAAATTCTGCTTCTCCTGTTACATATTCTACAACTTTATATCCTCCTAAACACTTCACTATGTTTGGTTATTAGGGAGTTACAGTTTATTCAGTCTGGACTTTGACAGCAATCCTAAAACTGCTAAGCCTGTTGAATATTTATACTTTTAAAAATACAGCCTGTGAATATAGTCTTATTATGAAAATCAACTTACCTTTAGCATACAGCAATTAATAAAAAATTAAAACACTCATCAGGATAGCACAAGATTTAATTTAAACTCTATTAATAAATTAATGAAGTGAAATTAAATACTACGCATTAAATTATGTTTGTAATTCCTCATATTTTCATGCTAGATTTTTCACTTTATGATACTGAAAGCAGATTATTAAAGCACAATGCACTGCAGCAACGTGGACTTATCTGCTTTTCAAGTGTTCCTTCTGTAATTCCTACAAGCATCTGTGTCTCTCCCCAGCACACATTAATGGGGTTACAATACACCAGGCATTAGGCACGCTGCTCAGATCCCACGAGAACTAAAACACACATGCAAAGCAAGAAATGCCTCTTACAGGCCTCCCAGACAATAGTTCAGCTTCTCAGGTTGTTTTGGGGGTTTTTTTTGGTTTTTTTTTTTTTTGCTTTTACTAAAATAACACATTTAATGGAATTTCCTGTAAGGAAATTACAATTAATAAAGAACTAAATTACAAATCCATTAGATTTCAGTCACCGCAGCAGCAAAACAGAGTTTTCATGAACGCTCAAAAAAAAATCCAATAATGTAACCTCTGGTAAAGCCTGCAAAAGCCCTGAAGGACAAGGCAGTTAGATCAATATTAGTTTATTTTAACTGCTGTGCAGTATGAAGAGATGAGGCTGATCATCTGATGGATTTTATTACCTGTTGGAGAGATAAGCCCTGGTGATAAGAGGCCTGGCACTCCGTGGGGCAGCAGCCGTGCATTTTCCTGGATCGCCACTCCCAGCGAGCGCTTGGGGGGTCTTCCTGGGCGGGAGCTGCTGGGACAAGAGCAGAAATGAAAACAATGTTTTCTTTGTGAAATGTCTGCTTCCTACACAGGCCATCGATTTGTATAAAATACATGAACCATCAGTGATACACGAAAATAAATATTAGAAGTTCCTGCCTAGGACAAAAAAAAAAAAAAAGGAAAAATCGCTTGGTTAAACAAGGAAGAAGTGCAGGGGTGTCACAAGAGCCAGCAGTAAGGTTTTCCATTATCCAAGGCTTCCATGACCTCAGAGGCACTCAGGGGAGAGGGGTTATAGCAGGGACTGCTCCAAAGTCTCTGCTGTGCACCTGAAACACAGACAGTGACAGGCTGTGATGCCTGGAGATGAGGAGCTGAAACCCTGAATGCAACTTCACCTCAAAGCCTGCTCTGGACCACGGCAGGTGCCTGCCTTCCCCTGAAGGGCAGCATTAACTTAACCCTGAGCCTTGCAAAGCTCACCACTTACCTCCACAGACTGACTGGTGGGTTTAACTACTAGAGATCAAACAAGTGCTAGCCCAACCTGCCAAAAAACTCACCAGTTTGTGAATTATGGATGCAGATTTTAATCCAAAATGTCAGAGGCCCCTTCACAGACTGGTTCCATTGAACTCTTGTTCTCATCTACCACCTTCCCCCCTCACATCAGTGTGTGTACATGTCCCCATCCTTCACTGCCATCATAACACAGATTTACAGGCCAAAAAACCATTTGAATTGACTCTTCCTCAAGCCATCTAATAAAAATGCAACCTCCTCATGTTTGGAAAAGTATTGCTGCTTCTCTTTGGTCATAACAGATTTTACTCTGTTGAATAATAGAGCTTTTGACAACATAGAGTGAAACACTGTATAAAATAACTAAGCTGCAACAATGAATGAGGTTTGAATAGAAAGCATTTCCAAAATGACTTCTAGTTCACAAAGAAATTTAAGTTAAACTTCACTCTATCAAGTTACAGTGGCAAAGCCCTCCATCAATGCACGACAAACTCTGCATTTAAATGAAGACAACTTCCAGCAGCACTCCACAGAGGTACCATTAACCTGTTCATTTTTCACACCATGCTAGTGTTATTTTGTTTTACTGTACATCAAAGTAGCACAAAATCATTTTTTTGGTTTACTATTTTATCTCTATAAAACTATTCCCCCCTCTTTTTAGCTTCGGGTTTGTCCATTTTGAAATTCATTTTATTCAGTATTTTTTCCATTTTTCTTTTTGATGCTTTCACTTGTTTATCATACTATGATGGCTGTGCAGTAAAGCTTGCTACAAGAACTGCTGGGCTGTAATAACCTAAACCTAAAATAAGAGCATTTGGTTTCCAGGGGAAGTTTGATGCACACATGCATTCTCTATTAAAATCACCTGCTGAAATCATCCCCTGCACAACAAAATTTCTAACAGACAGTGTTAGGTTGATATGTGGGGGTTTTGAACAAACAGGAATCATTGTTCTTTTGAATTACAAGAGCCTGTAATCCACAGGCATGTGTAAGTGCTTAGCTGGCACTTACTGTCTCTGAAAAAAAAACCCTACAAACCAGCTAAAATTAGCAGCTTTCTCTTGTGAAGAGCTCAATCAACAAAACAACAAAACATTTTCTTCCCGAGCTCAAATACTAACAAATCTTTTGTAGAACACTCCATATGTTGGTATTAATCTAAGAAAAACATTTTCAAAATGCAACAAACAGCTTTAGAAGATTTTACAAAGAGACTTTTTAGTCAAGATTTGTGTCTTCAGAGGACAAGGAGGGGGGACTGTGGCGTTCCAGCCCTGGTTCTGCAGTTTTTGCCCTGACAGAAGCTCACATTGATGCCTCTGAGTCCACAGGTTGAGCAGAGCACAGCTTAAGGTGTTTCCTCAAGGAGATGTGACACCTGTGCCTGAGCACTGACCCACGTGGAAAGCCCAAGAGATGAAGGAAGAGAAGTTCACATCAAAAACTTACTCCATTCCCTTCCAGGACTCTGCTGGCTGTATTTATATCCTCCCTCACACAGGCAAGGGAAGTTCCACTAGGAAAACACTTGGTGTCTCTGGGGTTGGGCTCCTTCTGGGGAAGGGGTCAGATGGACTGAAGAACAAGAAGTGTCCTTCTACCCTAGTGAAAGCCCTTCTAGTGAGTGTTCCTGTAAATCAGTAACTCCTAGGGCCCAGATTCAGGGCTGACATACAGCTGTAGCCATGATAATTTGAATGGAGTTGTTCCCAGATGAATCTGTTCAAATAAAATCCAAGTCCTTTGTCTCTAATTTTATCTCAGCTTTTAAATCAAAAACTGGATGCTGCTCCCAGCTGACTGTGACACACCTGCAAGGACCCATCTGGGTCTGTAACGCCGAGTTCTGCAGTTCTCAGGGCCCTGGGTCTGGTTCCCGGCCAAGGACAGGAATCCCAGAGCCCCCAGCACTGCAGCAGACACCTCAAAATTCCAGCTGCATTCCCTGGATATTCCCAGAGACGTGTCACCCATCAGGAATCAACACCTTTAGCCTGGGACGACACCAGAACCCCCAGGAGGTGACGTATCTGAGTCCAAATGCTTCTCCACTTTGGGCCAGAAACAAATTTTCTGGCATTCCTGTTTAACCATGACACCAGGAATTTCACAGAGAAAGGATACAAGTGTTTGCTCAAAGTCTTGGGTTTTTTAGTAAAATATTCACAAAGGACCAGTAGATATAAGGTTTTTATGGGATTTATTTTCTGTTGTGAATGTGCTGCTGGCACCACCAAGCCATGGAATGTCACTGATCTGTGTCTCAACACTCCCTCCAAAATCCCCTCTTATTGTCCCACATGGTCTAGAAATCCACCAAATTTCACCTTTACTATTTAAAATGTATGCAACCTCCACAATTCAGCCAAATTTGATAATAAAAGCACTGAACAGTAAACCCAAGGCAAGCAGAATTATCATTTGGGGAGAGTAAGACATAATTTGTGATTATGGAAGTATTAGCATATAAATGCTAATAGCATTAGCATATAAATATTAACTTTATTTAATATTATTGCTCATCTTTTTGTCCCCTGCTCTTTTACTGCATTTTCTTTTCACGTTTTCCTTTCTCTCATTCAAGAAAGTTACATATTCAAGAAGTGTAGAAAAATCTTTTCCTCGTTGGTAACAAAGGAAGTATAAACAGGAACAATCCCCCTCAAACAATTTTAAATGCATTTCTTTAAGAGTCTACAATCTCTACACAAATTTTGTACTTGCAATCAATTGCTCTCTGTAAATGGAAAACTACTCAAATCTAAATTAGATATTAATTCAGTCAGAAACTTCTAGTTTATGGGTATCTTTTAAAAACTTTTTAGAAACCAAAAATTATGGCCCCAAGTGAAGACCATGGAGGCTAAAAGAGAAGTAAAATATTGCTTCCCATGTATAACTTCAAGAAACTTTTTCTTTTTACTAAATAAAAGTCTCTGCTGATTAACATTCAATTGGCATTCCTCAAACCTAAAAACTCCTTGGGTCACCAATTACTTGAAAGTGAGGACGACTGGAGGTTTTGGGTTTTTACGTGCATTTGCACCATGGTTATAAAGTCATTACTGTCATCCTCTCCCCCCCAGCCCTACAAAATCACTAACTCTTGAAAGAGAAAAATGAACTAATCTGAATGCTGTTCAATTTTTAAATTTTGGTTGAAATTAAATTTGTCAGAAAATAAATTACATTTTGAGCAGTATATTTGACAGCTGAAATTTATACAGTAAAATGCTGAGAAATTGTTCATTAATGTCTCTTTTCTTCTTTATTTTCCACTTCTGTTGAGAGCTAATTTTATTATTTTTTCTTTCAAAGTTTTATATATTCCCTTGATATTACAGGGATTTTTAATTTGAATCGATACATGAAGTAAGGCTTTATTTTTGTGATTTTCCTAAAGTTACTGATCACCTCCATCTTTTATAACTCCATTTTATACTCATTACAGACAACCGTATTTCATAAAATCCACAAATTCCTCAATGTAAATTTGTAAAATGTAATTAATCAGAGGAAATATGCAGCACATCACCACTGATGTATGATAGTGCTCTACTTTTGTGCTTTTAAATATAGGAGATTTACTAGAATCAGAAGAGAATTTGCATATTAATCAAGACAAATAAACATGTGGTGATTTAACTAGGAAACTGTTATTTGGATGACAATTTAATCAGCACAGGTTGAAAGGTCCATCACTGCAGCATCCTGTTTCTGCTAAAATATTGATTGCACTACTGATTTCAGTAATGCTTTATTTTACAGGGCACAAATAACCATGTAATTACTCTTTAATTGAATGGTAATTGCTTGCTGGCAATTATTTGTTAAGTTTTGGAGTGTAATTACTAGGTTATTTGTGTTTTGTGAAATAAAATGTTGTGTATTAGTAGCCGAAAATATTTTCTGTATGAATGGTCTGCCAAAACTAGCAAAGTTAGTTATGATGGCAGGAGTTTGACAAATAACACTATAGCACTAAAACTATTATTAAAAGGATCAGATGAACCTTTGAATGCTTTCCCTTTACAAAATTAACATTAGATGTAACATTTGTAAGATAAATGGAGGAATACTGTACCACAGAAGCATGATTTCCTCTGGGGTCTAGTCCACCATTTAGCATAATTTATCCTGATGTTTTGCTTTTCATTCTCTGAGCTTCTTTAGAGGAACTGAAATAGCATCCTACCCTCTAGAGAGCAAAGAATAAACCAAGTAGAAATATATTTCAACAGTACTTCATATTTCTGCAAGTGAAGTGGATTACCAGCAGCACATTATCTTAGCAGCCTATAAACTCTGTAGCCTTGGCAGCTCGCTAGATAACAAGGGAAAGCATTATGTTTTGCAGTGTCAATGAGATATGACACTTTCTGTGATATGTTTATTCCAAGCTGTGATAGATGAGGTACCCAATACTTTGATCGTTAAGATTTGAATTTTACTTCTACACTTTTTCATTTTTGTCATCAACTATTTATGAATTGGCAGGAGGCAGCCTCGCCAGGACTGCTGATTTTGGGTTTTTTTCAAAAGAGATCCAGTTAATAAATTAATTATTGATTTCACGAGGCTGAAGCTATTTGGTAAAAAAATATGCTAGTCCTGTGATTTAGGAAGCTCTCATATGTATCACAGATTTCTTCAATAGCAACATATTTTATTAGGCTTAAAGGAGAAATACTGAAGTACTGTATGACATGCTGTGTAAATTGCCCTGCTAATAGTGGCAGTAAGTGGTACAAGAGCTCAGATGTAAATAAAAAACACAACAAAAATAACACTTAAAAAAGCTAAATAAAACACACACACCCCCTCAATCTTAGTTACTTTCCTGAAACTGGCACAGAAATTAAAATTTTTCTTCTCTTCAAAGATCATGAAATACCCCCTAGTGATTGTGCAAGGTATTTTTGAAGTATTTACCAATAAAAGTAACATCCTGATGAGTTAGAATTCTTCCCCTTTACCTTCAGATTTTTAGTTGTAGCAGGGACTTAAAATAATCTCCCTGCTTTGGCATTTATTACAAGGTTTCAAAGATGCCAGTGGTAGTTAAACTCTGCCTGACCTTTCAGTGTTTAAGGAGAGAAGCAAACCCTGACCCCACAGCAACCTGATTCTGTCTCCTCTCGGCGCTGGCAAACTGATCACTTGTCTGGCCATGGCAGGACATTGGATCACCAGCCACATCAAAGGCAACAGGAGCCAATTCAGCAGCAGGGGAAAAGTCATCCATGCAAAATGGGCAATTAACATTAATCATACATGAAGCTGTTGGAGCTGATGAGGAGAACCTGGTGCCTATGGCAACGCTCGGGGCAGTGCCCACGCCAGCACCAGGCACAGCTCACCTGCCAGGGGACACAGGACATCTGCAGAAGGGCTCTGACACTTCAAAACATCATCTCCCTGATGCCTCAGGTTTAAGCTTTTATATTTTTCAGGTTCTGTACTGCTTTAGTGGGTACACTGCTTTAGTCTGAACTTCTTGTTAGGGGATGGTGAGATCTATTCACAGAGTAGGGAGACAAAACAATTCCTTCTCCAGCTGGGGACCAAGGACAAATGATCCAAATCTCAGGCCCAAGAGCACAAACAACGTGGGCTGAAGAGAGAAAAACAAGCAGGATGGGACTGCCTGGGCTAAAGCTGGAATGGGACAATGAACTCCAAGATGCAAATGGAGCAGAACTGATCAAACTGACAGACTCTGTGACCAGTTGTCCATTTTGGGACCATTTTGGTTCATCCTGGGGGTAGCCCTGGCTGGGCTCTTGTGGTGCCCAAGGTGGATCCATTGAGGCCTTTTAATAAATCCCTACTTTATTCTTTTACTCTGTCTAGCCCCTGTTCTAGGCCAGCCTTCACAAAGCATCATCCCCACCCGATTCTCCAGGGAATTCCAGCCAGGAATATCCAAAGAGAAAATGTCAGTGGGAGTTTGTTCTAAAGCATCACAGATCTGAACTTGCTCTGTCACTGTGATTGGTGTTACTGTTAAAAAAAAAAAAAAAAAAACACAACAACAAAAAACCACCTTAACAGCATTGAGATGCTCAAAGCTGGGACTCCACTGGAATATTACAACTTTATGACTTTACCTTTAAGAATGGAATGTAGCACATTATCATCCTAAAAAGTTTCCAGTAGTGAAAATCCAATACTTATCTAAAACTTGACTTGGAGTCTACAGTCAGAAAAATTACCTGAACTCCTTGTATGCAATTGTCAGTATAGTGGTTCTTACTTAACAAAGTTTAGTTGCTTATTTCTGAAATCAGGCATTACAAAGTAAATTTAAAACCAAAAAAGGCTTTTTGGTTAGTTGAGATTTAAAATTTTAAATAAGTCTTTAATTACTTATGAGTGTGCCTGCAGATATAACAGTACCTCAACATTCCTGGTTTTGCTTTTTTCCTGTCAAATAAGACTACAGGAAAAAGGGGGATAACTCACCAAACTTCTGAACTGGGGAGATTCATGGCTGCAGACAAGCTGGAGGCTGATCCACTTTCCACACCGTCCCAGCTCAATTTAAAGGTGTGGCAGTGAGAAAATTGGAAGTGTGACTCCAGCAGATGCAGGGATACACACAGAAATGTAACAAAACTGCATGAAGTAATTGTGGCAGAGGAGGTGCACTGGCACAAATAAAATACAGTGCATTTAGCTATGGATCAGAGCCAGGGGGACAAAGTTCCTGCTGCTGTGTCTTCATTCCCATTGCTCCCACTCTGCCTAGACCAAACCTTGAAGGAGAGGGCCTGTCCAGGTTGGAATTGTGCCACTAACTACACACCCAGACCACAAATTCAAATTACAGATCTGTTGTCAAAACAATGCTCCCCCACGATGTCCAGCTAAACCAAATGTGGAAGTGCCAGAGATAAGGCCAGGTTTATTCTGAGCCTTGCAAAGCTCAGCTCATCTGCTTGGATGGCTCTGCTTGGATTCTGGATCCAGTCAGAGCTGGGAACCACTGCAGATTATAGCCAATGTTATTATGCAATTTGCATTCTGACTGGTTTTTTGAGGTTTTTTTCACCTCTTAAAGTATCTGACTATTCAGCAGGTGGAACCAAGCCACTGAAGAGGTTTTTAGGAGTTTTCCACCTGTGTGTGAAAGCTCAGCACTGACGTGAGCAGGTGACAAGGCAGGCACTGGGATCAGCAGGGGAAAGCACAGCTCCATCCCAGCAGCTGATGCTGCCCAAGGCACAGACAGAATCACTGTACACACTCCAACCCTGTGCAAGGATATGCCAGGACACTGAGGAGCTATAAATCTCCTTTCATGCAAGTTAATTCAGCCCCAATTTTTTTTTAAGAATTACTTTATTTTTACACATACATCCACAAATATTTGCACGGAAACTTTCCAAGCAGGGAATCACCATCTATTGCAAACACCCACGTCATGTGTCTGAACTGTATGAACCCCTTCCAAGCTTTATTTCTGACCTGTATCTGAATTCAATGCCAATTTGGAAGAATGTATTACAGTAAAAGAGTTTTGAAATACTGCTGGTTTCCACTAAGCTGTATCTCAGTAAGTCTCCATTCAATGAAAGTTGTAAAAAATGTGACTGTTTAAGCCTATTATCTATGGCCAGAAACCCAAGAGCAAGACCTGACGTATTTACAGCCCTGAGTATCACGTAACCCAGGGGAGCTGATCTTAATTCCTTAACAGGGGTGCATTGTGCTGTGGTGGTACAGTGCTGTCAGAGCAATTTGCAGGCTGATGCAATGGGAAACTGCTCTTGCCTTAACTGTTTTTAATCTCTGCATTACAAGTTTTGGTGTTTCCACAATCTTGGCAAAGACCTTTCAAAGGCAGAAAACAGAAATTCACCTTTCAAAGAATAATAAATGAAAGAACATAGAACCTCTGAAACCTATGTCCACGTTGAAAGGAGGAATTGTTCCCAGCAGTCCAAAGGAGCCTCTATGATTAGGTGATTCTGTCCAGCAGTAAACATCTGAGGGCTGAACTCCACTACACAGAACATACCCTGCAGTTTGCTGCTGGTCCTGGACCAGCATGAAATTAGACAGGCAATAATGTAGGGATACAGCTCCACTGCCTCCCCTTTATCTTTCCAGATTTTGTGACTGTTGGTATTTCATTTGTTAGCTCCAGAGACAGACAAGGTTATTATTTCTACTGCAAATGTTGAGTAGGAGAAGGATTTTTCGAACAACAAAGCACAAACCTTTAGGACCATGAGAAAATAGGAAGAAGGAAAGAAAATAGGCAGAAGGAAATTTCTTGTGAAATTAACATTTTGTCTATAATATCTCAATGTTTTGAAAAGATGCAGTATGAATATATAAAACCACAGAAGTATTATCAATTACATGAGATTTAACCTACAGGAATGCAGAAATTTTCCCTATTTTGTGGACACGTATGCACACACAAAGTCTACCTGATGGGAACTCCATAACAGCAGATAATTGAAATAACTGTGAAAGCAAACCCCACTGAATTCTGATTGTGAATGTGGCCAGCCTCAGGGCTGACAGTGAGAGGTGTTCAGCAAGAATCTGTAACTCTTGAATCCCAGCTGGGTACCAAAACCATGGGATCATGAAGACCCCAGCTGATGGTATCTCATTCCTCTCCCACTGGAGGTGAGCACTGCGTTTCATTCCCTCCCCTAAGAGATGACAGCATCCCTCTTTCCCTTCTTGGCAATATTCCCTCTGCTCCACCAGTCAGGTTTACCTTTTCTCCCCCAAGGTGGGGTAACAGATATAGGGAATAATTATTCTCAGCTCATAACAAGCCTCTAATACTACTTGTTTTTCTATGCTTTTCTGACCAAAAGCTTGTCTGCTTTTCCATCGACAGCTACACCAAGGAACCTTCTCACCACAGTCACAGATCATTTCCCACTGAGAAATACCATGTCCTTTTACAAATGTCTCTCTCACATACCATTAGGAAAAAGTGGAAGAAGCCAAATACAGAAAAAAGCAGCTCAGACTACTGAAAAGCAGCACCAGTTATTCCCAAGTTCAGAGATTTCCTGAACTCAAGTATGTTCTGGAGTAGATACAACAGCTGAGCAGACAAGTTGTACCTGCTGTTGATGTCTCTAAAATACTTCCCTTCAGACCTAAGGGTTTGACTCTCCCAAAAAGTCTGTGGTGTAATCTCCCAGCAGCATCCACCTCTGGGCAAACACAGCCCTGCCATGGACTGCCACAGAATCCCACTCACACAACTCCTGCTCCTCACTCAAGAGGTTGTTTTAAAAGCTGCTGGAAAAGACTGTAAGAAATCAAGTAAAAGAGTGTTTGTAACCAGATTTCCTGGAGATAAATGAAAGACATACGTTTCCATGGCGGCCAGCCTACTAAATTTTGCAAGCATAAATATTTACCTAGGACTGGGGGTGGGGAAATCAAGAAGAAAACCACCATCTAGACCCTTCAAAGTTTAAATACTGGAACACAGAGGTCATTATTTATAACTAGAAATAGAGAACATGTCTTTTCTATGTGTATTTCTATCATGTTATTCATCCCCTCTATATGCATTCAATTATTACCATTCTTACACCAGAAAGTAATTTCTATGGCACTTGCTCACTGTATGCATTCATTTTCTTTAGCCTTTCTTGTGGCTATTGATTTCCTGCTTTGTTGAAATGCTTTGTTTCTTTCACAGCAGGCTATCCATTTCAAAACAGTTGTTCAACAAATAATAAAATTACGTTCTAAATTTAAATTAGTTTTATCTTCCTTCGTTTTTATCTGAGTTAAATGCAAGTGACACACTTCCCCTAAAAAAAAAAAAAAAAGGAAATACTTAATGCCTCCCAGCATGCAAACAAGTAAATAAGTAAAATTTTCTTTTCTAATAAGAGGTATTTATTTTTACGATTGGAAACATGAAAGAAAAAGTGTATCATAAATAAAGCTTCTTTTGTACTCGTATGTTGTAATCACTGCTGTGGCCAGTGGTTTAACACCAACAAAAGAGGATTATCTGGTCTAGAGCCAAATTCATTTAAGTCCTATCTTGCTACCCTGAAAGTTGCTAAAAGAAGCCTTTTTTCCTTTCAATGCAAGTGGCTCATGCTCTAACATGACAAAGTTTGCAGTCCCCTCCCACCAGACCAGTCCAAGACATTCAGATTTTATACAAGAAGGAATACAACTACTGCTGAATCAACTGCAAAACCAGGGGAAACAGAGTTTTTCAGAGGGTGACACTTGTGACCTGCAGCATCTTGTCTAGATGCTGTTTGTTCAACAAGGGCAAATTCCAGAGTTCTGTGCTCCTTTGCTTCCTCAATCTTCTAATGTCCTTATTAATTAACTTGGGTGAACTGCAGGGAAAAAAAGTAGGGAAGCAGATACATATGTTATATTATATTATGTTATGTTATGTTATGTTATGTTATGTTATGTTATGTTAT